>MU118009.1:0-106434 GCA_014904855.1 Thelephora ganbajun
ATTCTCACAAACAACCATGGAGAGGGGGTCAAGAGAAGTATGGTTGATGTACGAGTGCCATGACATTGATTGCATTGGGAGGTCAATCCATGTTGAGCAGTAATATATTATATACTACTACAGGGTACTCTACCATACCTTTGTTAATAAAAGGGGGAGAGGCGAGTTGCTTGGTTTAGAGTGAGGAGACGATGGTGGGAGAGGAGAAGAGCTGTTATCAATTTAGCGCTATAGATGACAGGTTTATATGCTAAATTGATCGTGCGCACAGACCATGATTGTTCATGTTTGGTAGATCGTGCAGCAACTTTCGATCATAGGAACTTCGGTTAATACCGGTTCTCTTTTGATCCGGTCACCTGACTCAGATATATTATCTAATCTATCTACCATTTCAACAGAACGAACAGGGGGACGATGCGAGGAGTGGGGAATGGTAGGATAGTATGTCCTGTAGGCCTCCATGTCCTTCCTCTGTCGTTCGCGTTTCTGGGCCTGCTGAATCCATTCCTCGAGAGTGGTGGGTTCGTTTTCGAGATTGAAAATGGCTCTCAGGAGGTGGGGTGCTAGTCCTCGTTTGAATGGTTCGAGAACGGTGTCATCTCGATAGTCTGCGAGATACTGCAAACGTTTGAACTCGGTGATGAATTCCTCCAGTGTTCCCCTGCCCTGAGTAAGGTTCGCGATCTGCTGGCGAGCGTAACCTTTCTCATTAGGGATGCCGTAGAGGGTGATAAACTTCTCCTTGAACTCTTCCCAGTCGTCGCTATAGTACTCATTGTCTTGGTTGTGGGCGACGGCATCAGAGATAGCTAAGGACCACGAGCTAGCAGGTTGTTTGGAGATGAGTTGGCATGCAGTGAGGATGTGATCTCGGGCGAGGCAATAGGTATGGGCTCGTCAAAGGAAGTAGGCTTCTACCTGTTGGATGAATGGTTGGGCGTCCTGCTGAGAACCGGAGAAGTCCTCGGGTAACTTCAGTCCCTTGATGTCATGGCTGCCATGCTCAGGAGGGTAGTCGCGGTAACGCACGTCTACACCAGCACGTTGGGATAAGACCGGATTGATAGCGGGGCGAAAACCAGGACGGTTTTGTCGTTGTTCCTCGAGGTTGTCGAAGAAATCCCCAAACTGTTGTTCCGTGAATGTGAACATGTTCTGGTGAATGGGTTGTTGTGGGGGTTGGGGGATTTGTTGATCTAGATGGGCTTCGAGTCGTTCAATAGTGGCCATGAGTTGGGCTATGGAGGGGGTTGTCTGGTCTTCCATATTGTCAGGCATGGTGGGTGAAAGAAGTGGAGAGTGAGAGTGTCAGGGCCACCAGCCCCGAGACTAACTAATCTACGACGAGGTGCACGCGGGCCTGGACGGGTCGCTAGATGACACGAGTCGAGCACGCTAGGGTGATGAGTGGTCCGAACGGGGGAGGGATCACACCGAGCGCGAGTATGCAAGAGGGGGTAGTCCCCAAAAGTTTGCGATGGTGAGATATAAGAAGAGACAGGGGAGAGAAGGAAAATGAGGGAGAGAGCCAACGATGGACGCAGGCAATCTACAAGAACGTCCCAAAGGCCGGGATTTCCTGAGATTTCAAGACTGGGGAACTAACTCCCTCCAGTCGTGCTAATATACATGAGCTCGTGATCGTAAGTAAATACTAGTAAACAGTAGAACAAACATAACTAAACATAAACAAGAGGCGTGATTGTGTCGTCAGAATGATGTTGTGAAGGCTTCATGAATAGAAGAAATAAAAAATAAAAAGAAAGTGGTCGTCGTCTCATTTACCCATCTCACCGTCCACAAAGTCATCATCCATCCAACCATCCCATCATCCAAACGTCCAACCGCTATGTCCCTTCTTGGTCCCTGCATGCTCGAATTCTGTTTCTCCCCTGAGACCGAATGGGTCCTCACTTCGCATACTCGCATTCTTGTCGTCCTCCTTGCCTCACCCTTCCATAAGCGTCGTTTCCTCAAAGTGGCCTCCAGGAAGGTGAGATTGGGGTACTCCCATCTCCTGCTCACCCACCGTCTCCTTGAACATCCAATCGTCATACTTCCCTTCTGGACTATTGAGGCCTTTGACGCCTACCTCAGGGAGATGATTGCACTTCCCAGTAGGGCCGCTTGAGGTAGGCGTTTGCCTTGATTGACTTTAGTGTTGCTCAAGTCAAATCGTCAGGGTTGCCTGTCTAGTAGAAGGGGAGGGGGGAGAGAAGGGCTTGAGGAGGGAGTAGAGTGTCTTTTTGGCACGTGTGGAGGCGCTGGAGTGGACGGCACCCTCGGAGTACCTGTCAGTCGAGGATTTGTTGTGGATGGGCGGCGAAGGAGTAGTAGCACCAATGGACTCGGATGAGGCGGCGGCGTTGGGATTGCGTCCCGACTTCCAGGATCTGGTAGATAGGCCGGATCCCTTAGACCTTAGTGCTCCCTTGTTTCCTCATTCTTTCTGATGTCGGCGGTCCTCTTTTATGCAATCTACTTGACCGTTCCGGCTTTCAATGGTCTGTTTGAAGTGAAAGCGGGTATATTGAGTGTCAAAAGAGGGGTACAAGAAAAGCGCGATGACAGAGAGGAGGGAGTTTTTGATGATAACTCGTTTGAGTCTGATGATTGCGCGTCGCGATAGATTGAGGTGGAGCGCGATGGTAATTGTGACGATGGGCGCAAGACAGAAGGTGAAGCGAGTCTTGAGGATGGTACAGTACCACTGTTTACCAGGGAGGGGGATGGACGAGTAAATGGGGAGAGAGTGAGAGGAGAGCCAACAGGGGGCACCTGGCTCAATGTGCGAGAGGGGAGAGGAGAGACAGCGGGTAACGCCTGCCTCAAAGCGTGTGTGGAGGATAGGGAAGGGAGAGAGAGTGAGTCGACTGCTAATGGGGATAGATTTGGAGTGGGAGTAGCAGTTACGACGGGGGTGGGGTGAACAGAAAGATGTGATTGAGAAAAACGAGCGTACGGTCTCGGAAAAGTTTCAACGAGAGTTCTGAAGACTTCGGCCTCTTCACTGGCAGAGTTGTCCGAGTTGGATTCTTCCTCGGGGTAGGGCGGATCCACAACTACTTCGGATCAGCGTATATAGGATTTCTGAATAATTCTGAAGTAGATGAGGGTGGGGTTTGTTCGAAGCGACAGGTCCAGTAGAGAGTCTTGAAATTCTGTCAGGGCCACCGGCCCTGGGACTCACTAAACTACGACGAGGTGCACGCGGGCCTGGACGGGTCACTAACTGACACGAGTCGAGCGCGCTAGGGCAATGAGTGGTCCAAACGAGGGGGATCACACCGAGTGCAAGTATGCAAGAGGGGGTAGTCCCCAAAAGTTTGCGATGGTGAGATATAAGAGGGGACAGGGATAGAAAGAAAAAGGAGGGAGAGAGCCAACGGTGGACGCAGGCAATCTACAAGAACGTCCCAAAGGTTGGGATTTCCTGAGATTTCAAGACTGGGGAACTAACTTCCCCTAGTCGTGCTAATATACAGGTGATCGTGATCGTAAGTAAATACTAGTAAACAATGGGGCAAACACAATTAAACATAAACTAAAGGCGTGATGTAAACGTCAGAATGATGTCATGAAGGCGTCATTAATAGAATAGAAGAAAATAAAAAGAACGTGCTCATCACCTTATCGACTCATCTAACCATCCATTCTTCCACCCAGTCAATCCTTGAATATGTCCCAATCCTTCTTCCTCCTCTTGAACGGCTTCAGTGTCTCCCGTCGGGATGGAGATCGGCCTCGTCCTATTCAGTCCCCCTTGGGTGTCAACCTCACCTGTTATGTCATGTCTGGGGCCCGTTCCCAGTGGTACTACCCTCGTTTCCCCTCCGCTCTCTACACCGATTCCATTTGGGTCGCCGCCATGTCCTCTTTCAAGAGCAACGTGGCAAGGGGAGCAGCTGCTCCTATGGGGACGGATCTGACCCTGACGGATCTCTTAACAATCGGTTTGGTTGACTGGGAGGGGGCGAACTTTGCGGAGGAGCGTCCCTTGGATAGTTTGCACTTTGCCGCAACAGTCACGGAGCAACTGTTGTCCCGTCTTGAGGTGGTGGAGGGCCAGGTACGTCTTAGAGTTCTCGTCTCTCGTTGTCCCCCCTTGTTGATGTTCTTCAGGTCACTACCCAGGCCAACACCTTGCAACTCCAGGCATTGGGGTTGGACACCTTGCTGAACCAGCGATTTGAGGATCGCCGTTCCTTGTTGGTCAAGAACGCCACCTTGGAGCGAGAGGTAGAGGAATTGAAGCAAACGGTAACGTGGCTGGAGGGGGAGTTCAGTGTGCTCTTGGCTCGGGTGGAGTCTTTAGAGTGGACTACCCCGTCGGAGTACCTCTCGGTGGATGGCTTCTTGGGGTTCAGCGGTGAAGGAGGGGTGGATCCTATGAGCTCGGATGAAGCTGCTCACTTGGGGCTTCGTCCCAACTTCCGGGAGTTGGTAGATAGGCCGGACCCTGTCAATACTACCGCCTCTCTATTCCCTCACTCCTTCTGATGTCAGCGGGCTCGCCAATACCATAACTTTTCTCTTGCTCTTGGTGGTTCGTGTGATGAGGAAAATGGATATATTCTTCAAGGCAGCAAGGTATACAGGAAGGCACGATGACAGGCATCCGGTCACATTCGGGGTCAGTAACACCCATTTTCTCAAGCATCACAGCAAACGGCTCAGATTCTGAAGCCTCCGGTGATGAACAGAGGAGTTCTGCAGGATGTTCAGACACTCCTGCGGTCTCTTCCTTAAAAATATCTTCTGTGTCAGATTCATGGTCGTGAATTGCACCATCCTCAATCCCTGGGAGGTAGCCATTGTCAGGGTAGAGGTCCATGACTGATTCATCCAGCAAGATGTTTTCATACAACTGGTTATGAACTTTGAGCCACTGTAGAAACCGCCAGACCTTCGATTTGCGGATTCGATACATATTACCAAGGTACTCTGGCTTGAACTTCCGTGACCCAATAAACACGATGCTCAAGAGATCATTAACATCAGAAGGGGTCAGTGGGAGAACAGTCACCGTTGAGCTCACATTCATCTCATGTGCACAGGTGTTACCATGGAACACAGTTGGCTGCAAGGGATCAGACGATTGGTAAAGACGTGTCATCACAGCTGTATTTGAATAGATAGCGCACAAGCGTTCCTCGATCCATGTAAGGTCCTGAAACTCTTCAGGAAGGCGTCCACAGTAGAGTTTATTCGCGAGAGCGAAACACAGCATAGAAGACTTGGGTAGATAGGTGTAACAAGTATTACACATGCAAAGTCTTGTGTCGCCAGTAGTCGCATCAGTCTGTATTCCACTTGAGTCAAGCATTAGTCCATTTAAGCGCGAGTCCACAAACTGGAATTCATCCTTTGAGAAGGACGGATCACCATCAACACTGAGGATTGAGAAGTAGTTTGGAAGCCAGTCACCCGCACTCAGCGAAACATGGTGTATCTCAATATCAGGCTGCTGCCTTGCACACACACAACAAGTGGGTGGGATTTTCAGTTGAGTAGCTTCGTAGTATGCATTGATGCATTCGAACACGATGTCTCTGGGAATTGGCTGGGGCCATGAGCAGATATACGCATCCCAAGTTTCACGAGTGTTGACAATGGAAGACATGTGGTTTTCACAACATGTTTGTTTCTTCTTTTCATTTTTCCTCTCTGATGAAGATGGTAAAAGGAGCTGCTCGGATATTTCATAACCGAACTCTTCTTTGAGGATGTCTTCAACAAGCTGCCGACGAGATACCTCAGGGGTAGGCATGTTGTACGGGAGGAAAGCAAAGTAATTCTTAAAGAACTCAACATCCGTAAGGCCAAACAGAAATACTGAACGGAATCTAAAACACTTAGCAATTACACCATACTTTGCAATCTTAGATTTCGGTGGCGACTGAGGCGAGAGGTAGAGATCACAATAGGCTTTGATCACACTGAGATCCACTTTTGAAAGGCAAGACTTGAGTTGTTCAATGGGAACTTGTAACCAGTTCACTGAAGAGAGCGTAGCGTCATCTATCATCAATTCAGGGGGATCCCAGCAAGTTGATTGACATAACAAATGGGATCCAACCGTGGCACCATACCGATTGTGCACGAATTGACATGCAAGCAGTAATTGAAGTCTCAGGCAATGAGGGGGAGGGGACACGATTTTGCAAAGATCTTCAGTTGGCAGTCGCACCAGTTGATTTACCTGCTGTCCAAAATCTTCCATTATAAGTTTTGCAAGGCCAACCTTTGCTCACTTACCACTAGGCACACTCGCACGAAACTTGCAAACACTGCTGAGGAGCGTGTCATTCGATAACAGCTGCAACCGCGCAGATATCCCATCATTATTTGAAACGAAGGACATTGGATAACAATGTTCAAGGGCATCGAGCTCAAACATATTTCTGTGTTTGTGGAACCGTAAATTCTTATGACTGTGTAACCGTATAACCATATAACCGTTTATTGAGCCCTTGGCAAGAGGGAAAGAAACGAGATGGTGCTGGGAACCCCTTTTCGCGGGTCGGTCTTTTCCATCCGCGGTCACATGATTGTCGGGTCGGTCGGGTCGGACCGAAGCCGGTCGTTGGCTGAGAGCTGGGGCCGTTTCGTCACGGACAAAACCCTCCTCCTTTCGGAGTCGGGGAAACAGGTTCACACGTGGGCTCTCGAGTTTTCAGCTTACGCGGCTGGCTCCTTCCCAATCCTCTCCTTTCCCATAGGCGCTCCCTCGTCTTTGGGCATCCCAAAGAAACGGTTTCTGACACATGGTATCAGCGACTACACGCCGAGCTTACAAAAGAGTGCGCATTTCTTCACTATGACCTTTCAATGGGCTCCTCTGGCAAAGAACGGATACTATTAGACAAATCGGGTGCACAAGCACGTTGGACTCATCGACCCCGACTAAGGTTGCACAGCCTCTTTGTACCTCCTATCTTTTTGGTCTTCCACAAAAGTCGAGTGTCACCTAAGTACTTACCTTAGATCAGTCAACTAGCCGCAGAAGCATTAATCAAAATTCCGGTGTGAGTAGTGGGGCATACAGGTTGACCTCACAGCCAACTCGAGCTTTCCCCATGGACCCAATGGGCATACGCTTTCCCACCCCTCGTTCCTTCAGCACGAGTTCCTCGAAATCCCCTTCGAGGGATGTCAAATAAGCTCTATGCGGCTTGGGATATCGCGCTGGTGCATGGATGAAGCTGAGTGGCAATAGGTCCTGGAGTCTTTGTAGGTCCACCTCTGGATCGTCGGGGTAAGTGGAATGCTGACGGAGCCTGCTACAGACTTAGCGTTGACGGTACCGCGTGGGGGGGGGTGAACCACGGAGGGATTGAAGTAAAGAATGCTCGCGCGCTCCGGTCTTGAGTTTCCACATGATTTTGTGGACTCCGCCCGCACCATAGAACGGTAGGGTAAAAGTACGAGCCGGAGTAGATGTGACGAAGCTAGGTGGGCTGACATGACGATATTTCTCTCATACGAGGCTTAGCCACCCTGACAGGGTCACACCCTTCGGACATTTGTGCATGTTAGCACTTTCCTTTTTGGCCGCCGCGTGCCACAGCTTGGACATGGAGGCTTTCATAAGGTAAACTCTCGTGGCCCTTTTCACTCTCGCGATGCGAAGGAGACCTCAGGCGTCAATTTACAGAATGTCTGGTTCGGATAAAGTACATCCAAAGAGGTCTCACCAGTCAACCTGGGCAGTACGTACCTCGCTGCACAGCTCAATTGGCAGGTCTCTGAGGCGCAACCCTCGACCTCTTGGTCACACGTCTTTGCTTATGCTTGAGGTCCTCGATGGCGTTCTTGACGCCTCTTTAGTGTCTGAGGTTGGAGGTGCGTCGTCGTCAAGAAAGTGACATGAGATATTTCACACCCGCACCAGCGGGGAATGTGGGGCGGCGATGTCAGTCGTCACATTGATTCTGTGAGCATACAGCGGGTTTCACTTCGACAAACCGTTCTCCGCAGAACAGAACTCAATTTTTTTTGATTACCTTTTGATGGTGTTGGAGCTCGGCACCACGGCATCATGACATCGGCCAGTTCGTACATCGACCCCAATAGGTCGGCAACCTGGTTCCCCCATTCGACGTTCAGCCTGTGGAATCGTCAGTAACTCAGGGCTTGTGCCGAGGAAATATCGTTGATTTTTGCAAGTAGCGTGATGACGGGAATGAGCTGCGTCCGGGAGACCTGGCATCATTCGTCGTGCTAGGATGCCGAGCCCCAATACCACCAAAAGGTAAACGAAAATCTGGGGTCTATTCTGTGGAGAACGGCCTATCGAAATGAGAACCGCTGGAAGTAAAACTCGAGATTCCTCCCTGAGTAGCTTGAAATTTTACGAACGCGATAATCTGCCAAAGCAAAAAACCATCTGGATCGATCTGAATACACATTATGCGTGAGATCTGAGAGGTAGCGTAATCGACTGTTTGAAATTCCGGTCATAACAGATAGTGCGGATCAATATTTCTTCACACCCTCCCCGTTCTTCTACCACCATCGCTGCGACGATGTTCCCGCTGGCTCAGAAGGATATACCAGAGGAGGCTTGCCCACTTCCCGCACCTGCACAGCCAACTGTTATCAATGAACACGTAGAACTTGGTCCGAATGTTAACCGAGCAACGATCGCTCTGGGTTCTCCTCGCGGGTCGGGAACGGCGACCCCATCGATAGGTTCGACTCTATCCACAAGAGAGAGCATCTTGGCGGCACACTTGGATATCACACCCTCACTCCAGAGGGCGACTTACTCCGTCGTAAAAGCTCGCAACGGTAGCGTACTGTCTCGAGGCTCCATCCTCAAAACAGACTACTATCCCTCGGGTAAGTGTTTCAATTTTTTAGGGTGCAAGAAAGTCGAGGGAGGTTCATCGGGCTGTCATCGGTGCTTTGCGATAGAAGACAACTCGACGACGTACTTTCTATTTATGAGGTTATCTTGGGATCTTCCGTTGACGGTTAGGGTCCCATCTAGGAAGGGCACTTGATCTTGACTTGAATGTCCACGGGGCACCCAACTTCAGGAGTCCTCGACAGGGCAATTTGAACGTTTTCGGCGCTGCTCAGCCCCGGGCACAGGGGTTACGTGCGATCCTGTCGATCCTCAGAGCACGTCCAAATACCCCAAACCCGACAAAGTGTATCTGGTTTTGTACTCGAGAAGAACCAGTTGGTACTGTATTCCCCTTTCAACACCTCGAAAGATTGCTCACGGCTTTGTAAGTGTATATCTCTGGGCGCCCATTCGTTCTCCGGGATGCTATCGAGCCGCGGCGCGCCTTGAAGTTGTCTGATCGGGCGGAAAACTTGGAGGCGATCGAGCAACGCCTAACAGCAGATATCCTTGCCGAATGTACCAAGTATGTGGTACAGTTCACCGCCTTATCTGATAATGTCCAATCCTTGTAGGTACGGAGGTTTATTACTGACACATAACGAAGTCGCTGTCGATAATAGCGACGGTACGATTCTCCCAACATGGACGGCGGTTGACTCCAACAACGTCAAGACACCTCGGGCACTGTTCGAGACGATGCGCAAAAGCGGTTGGAATGTCGAGGTAATTGTTATGACTTATTTTACGGCCTACACACTGACCCCCATTAGTATTACCGGCAAGTCACCACAGCACATGATCGAACTTGCGGGCTGAACGTTGTCTAGTATACCCATCTCGCCTGGTCGACCAATAGAAGATAACTATCTAGATGCATACCTCCGTGTGATCAAGGATACCGACCCTTTGAGAACGGCATTGATATTCAACTGTGGTATGGGTGCCGTCCGAACTACCTTCGCCATGGTGGCGATGTCCCTCGTCCGGAGGAGGCAACTCATAATTCGAGGGATGGAAGATCCCTACCCTCACAAATTACCCCCGCTGTCGAGGAACACGAGTACTCCTGCTGGGGTTAGAGTGAGCCCGCCTGATACCGTGTCACTGGAGTGCACTAACGGACCTTTTCGTGTCGTAGCCCTCAACGCCGGTTCGTATAATTTTTCCCCCAGTTGTTTCACTTAGACATCTGTCCGCAGCTTTCTGGGAGCAAGATTGTCATGGCGTTGGAACAGGCAAGCGCGCAACAGGATCTGAATAAATCGCTTCTTCGTATCGCCTACATCATGCAACAAAGTGAGGTACCGCGGGACAGCAGTGGTGATCGACTGACGCCTTATTCTCAGTCTTGGAGAATACGAAGAGCAACTCCGCAATCGAAATGCTCCTCACTCAACCTAGTCTCCTGAATAATCTGCGGAAAGGATATCTTGGAAACTACAGCTCGATTCTCAGTCTCTTGGGATGTCTCGACGATGGGTTCGAGGCCAAGAAGTTGGCGGACAGAGTGATCGACGCCTGTTAGTCCACTCTCCTTTTCGGTTTACAGGGGCTACTCACTTTGCGAGGGCAGGTGACCATGTGGTTCACCTAAGGGAAGAGATCTTCAAGAACAGGGTCAAGTATTCAGTGACCTCAACAACCAACGAGGCTTCGAGGGAGGGATTTCTTGACCATGCCATCAGGGGACTAGAACGATAGTGAGGCACTCACTGACCTCCACTCGATTTAGACTAATATCTCTGGATAGTTTCTTTATCATTGCTTTCACCAGCTATGTTGAGTCGCAGATAGATTTTAGTCAAACGTTCTTTGAGTGGCTCCAGGTGCGATTCTTGAAGTCTGGAGCGACACAGAATGATCGTTAACAGATAGTTGAAAGAGTCGAACAGAGATCTGGAAGTAAGTGGATGGTATAGATGTTTACCTGTGACTGATTATTCTCCGGCCAGTCAAATAAAGTTCCTGCGAACAACGTATGGATCACGTCTCAATGTCTTCGCACCTATCAACGATCTCTCGTCACTATCAAAGGGTGGCATTGAGAGTAGAGGTTTTGATAGTGTCAAGAAGGACGTAACTCTTGCAGGTGGTCAAATACTCGGCGATGAGTATTCTGACCACGTTGTCAGGGTGCTTGGTCTTTTGTGATTCTCACTGCACATGATGCACTCACACAGATCTACAGAACCGTAGCGGTATCATCCTCAGAGAAGGGTATGTCTTCTTTGAGATCGGCACGTCCTGTAAACTTAGACCCACTCAGGACCCTCCTTAAGTCCGACCAATGGAGAACGGAGTCCAAGCACCTCGAACATGAGATTCGTGGTGCAACCAATTTCCGAGATATCCCCGGAACGAAGATTTACGCTCTGGGGCAGCCCACCTTAGAGGCTATGGACCAGGTGCTACAAGAGATCAGAACGGGACATCCGACCGCGAGCCGAATTGTGTGGATTGGGCTGCGAGAGGAACCCGTTGTTTACGTGAATTCGGAGCCTTATTGTCTGAGGCGAGAAAAATTTTCGTTACGGAATATGAAAGGTGCGGTAGTGTGGTAGGAGACCTCATTTGACTAAAGGTTTGGCTAAAGATCATCCCTAGACTATGGTGGCATTTCCGCTTCTAGGCTGGAAGCGTTGGAAGAGCGCCTCAAGGACGACGTTATCGCAGAACTCAACACATTCGGTGGCAGGTCGGTTTATAAATTTCTCTACAATCCATCGCCTTATGGGACAACAGATTATTACTCCACACCGAGACACAGGACGGTTCCGTGGTGCCGATTTGGGAAGACGCCTGCCCAGAAAACATCTCTGTCATGAAAGAAACGATGGCTTCGAGGAAGTACCTCACAGAAGGGGTTGAACTTGTATATGCTCGTATCCCGATCACCGCAGAGAAGGTGCCTGACTTTGGCGACTTGAGCGAACTCATGGACGTGGTCATCCGAACACATGCTTCCGACACTCCAATCGTGCTGAATTGTCAGCTTGGACGCGGTCGAAGTACTTTGACCTCAGTGAGTTACCCAGGTTTATTCCGGCTCTGGTAGGATGTTGAGGGTTGGACTTTGCTCCCGTAGATCATCCTCGTTTTGATACAGAACTGGCTGAACAGCAACAGGGTGTCTTCCGTCCCTCAGACCCCAGCTGTGACTAGGTCATGGTTCCCTTCTATGGAAGGCTCTTTCACCTCCGATGCCGAGCTGCCGCCCCGACCATCCTACCAAGTTATCAATAGTACGCCCCCGATTACTTATCACTCATGCGGTCGGGATGCCTAACGTGCCATCCAGACGTTCTTCGAGTGGTCCGGAAAGGTCCAGCGATAAAGAACGAGGTTGACGATGCGATAGACCTTTGTGGAGAAGTGTTCAATCTACGAGGTTCGATCGAAGAGTCCCGTGCTCTGTGCGAACAGACGACGGATGAGCGGCAGAAGAAAGTTTTTGCTAACAAGGGTGCGCACCGATGGTGGCTTGAGTATCGCATAATGACCCGGATTACCCCCAGCTTTGCAGAACCTAAGGCGATACTTTGAACTCATCGTCTTCCAAGCATACCTGCGCTCCATCGAGCCTGACACTATGCAGTCATACGAATCGTTCGAGAGTTTCGTTAAGAAACGACCAGGTACAAGCGCCGTCCCACACGTAATTAACCTTCTATGCTTACGATCGGATTCATGGGATATCAGTCCTCAAGACCTTCGAAAAGGAACTGGGTACAGATGGCCTGAACGCCTTGAAACTCCTGGAACGGGCTCGGGTGACGGAAGGGGAAGCCATGCCAGATGAAGTGACTCAAGTGGTCACCAATCGTAACGGTGCTATCCTGTCCGCATCGACTATCCTCAAGAGCGATTTCTTCTCAAACTTGCAGAAGATGTCACTACCCGAGTGCGTTCATACGAAGGCCCGCTCCACTCACAGATTTTTAACTGGTGACCTCTTCACCCAGGCGTATTGAAGGATCCCCTAATTTCCGAAGGATCTCCCTGGCCCTTCGCATTGTAAGAAGGCGCGCTTCGGCCCTTGACACAGATATGATCGATTTCACCCTGGATGATGGTGAGGCAAGAGCTGTCTGCGGAAGGTAGGCTTGCAAGCGATGAGCTCTTAATTGTGTGACGTTCTAACCAAGTACAAGTGGTATGCCGACATGTAAAGGGTGAGTAAGCCATGATAATATCTGCCTGCAGAAATTGCATTCTGATTGATAGCCAAGATTACGACAAGCAATCCAGAGGATGGACGCACATCCAGAAGGAAAGAAGACGATCTTCTGGACATCATTACGAGAGGTGGGAATCGTCGAGAGCGCCAAAGGAAGGAATTTTTCATTGATCACTTCCGCCAGGAACCTGTTTTGTACATCGCAGGACGGCCACATGTCCTACGACTTGTGGATAAACCTCTGGAGAACGTGGAGTAAGTGGACCGTTGTTTCTGGAACCAGTACCTAATCGGCACCGCGATGCAGAGCAACCGGAGTCACAACCGCTGTTGTCGAAGCGATGGAAGAGAACTTCAAGAAAGACGTGCTAAGGGAGGTCCGAGCAGGAGGTGGCCGTATCCTCCTCCACGATGAGGTCGAGGACAGGCCAGGCGTCTTTACTATCATACCAATCTGGGAACATGTCGAGGAAAGTGATATCATGACTCCTCGGCAGGTGTTCGAAAATGCAGTCAGCGAAGGATACAAGGTGAGCACATGGTCAAACCTCCCCAACAATTTTAGACGTGACTGACCTAGCTATCTATAGGTCAGCTACGGCAGGGTAGCAATTGTATGTCGATCGCTTTTCGTGGCAGCTGAAGCGCGGCTAATCAAAACACTCAGACGGATGAGCAAGCACCATTGCCTGGGGTGTTCACTCAGATCCTGCATCGCGTAAGGAGTGGGCTGGAAGCCAATGCCGATTTCGTGTTTAACTGTCAGATGGGTCGAGGGCGGACCACGACTGGAATGGTCACCGCTTGTCTGATCGCCACGACAGATGCCTGGGTTGGTCGGGAAGGCCAGGCTGACCAACCAGTTGAGGATGCGCAGGACGAGTTCTACGATTCACTTGACGGCCCGTCGGAAGAGGAGGCATACATGCAAGGCATGTTTTCTGTATTTACTCCTTCGATGAGAAAGGAGCCAACCGATTTTCATGTGCCCAGGCGAATATAGGCTGATCCTCCTTCTCGTGGGGGTGCTCTCACATGGGAAAGTCGCGAAAAAGTTGGCCGACCGGGCTATCGATCTGATGGAGGACGTCCAAAACCTTCGAAAGGCCATTTACCCGTACGTGAACTCGACCTACGTTATCGGCCATTGGTCTGATTGTAGGCGGTTAATCGCCTGGTTTGAAGGTACAAATTGAAGTTCGAGACCAGCGAAAAAGGGAGCGCGAGACAAAGAAAACTGATGAGTATGGGAGTGAATTATCTGTGCGTTCAGCACCCCTATCTACCTCACACGAAACTGATGGCTTTTTTGATGGGAATAGTTATCGATACGGTATGCTGATTGCTTTTGCCAACTACCTGATCGAGATGAGAGAGAACGCAAATTCTGAGGACGTAACATTCGAGGAGTGGATGGAGGAGCACCGAGAGATAGCCAAGCTACTGCAGAGACGGTCATTGGACTAGGTACTCGTTGTTTCTAGATCTCCGTAAAGAAAATATAAGCTCTGCTGTAACGTCCCCCAAACCACGTTGCAACAGAATTGGACATCCTGCTGCACCGGAGTTAGCCGGGGTTTTGCCGGTCACAGCAACTGTCCATTTCTTCCTCTTCACCTTCGGCATCGACCAGCAAACTCTGGGGGAACCGACTTACATACCCCGCCCGCAACTATTCCGCCGACCACTGCACGACGACTTGAGCCCAAGGGACCTCTGGTCGTCAGAGCTCCAGTCTTAAACTTATACCAATGCCGTTTTCACTTCCAAAGTCTATCGCTCCAGGACGATGTATCGTTTTCCTCATCTGCCTTTCGCTCATCATTATGCTATCGACGTCTTCGCCGAAACCCGAGGTAAAATATCTCACGTATCATGATGTCCAGTTCATTCCTCGCCAAAATCCTCTTTCACCGGCAATCCCGTCGTCACCTCACATCTCGCAAACCTCAACGAGCACAACGACATCGCCAGAAAATGATCATTCACAACCATCTAAGCCTGCGAACGAAGGCACCAGTTCCACTTCGACGACCTCCTCAACTTCCTCTACTTCGAAGCAGGAATCCCCTTCGACCACACCTCCGCCCCAGACTTCATCAGCTCCACTACCCGGGCAACTCAGCAGTATCCAGAGTACCGGATCCGATGGTTCACCAACAGTCATCGTCGTGACCGTTCCAGCTTCGAATACTAACACTTCTCCAACCGCCACTGCGACTTCGAAGGAGCAGACTGCCACTGAAAGTTCAGGGCTCGGCACGGGGTCTATTATCGGGCTGTCTGTGGCGGGTGGCATCGCGTTGCTGGGAATTGTGGCATTCTTCGTCTGGAAATTCGCCCAGAGACGTCGGTTGGCTGCCTACAATGATGGTAAGCAACGCCGATGCCGCTATTCCCGTAGCCTGTCTCGTTGACACCGTCATCCTCAGGCGAGATCAAATGGCCAGAGCTCAACAGCGAAACCCACGTTTCTGGACAGGGTGATCACACCGTCCCTCAGAGCATATCCGACGGTGCTTCTGTTCGTGACCAAAGCTTCCGAGGCGCATACAACGACGGTGCATTGGGTGCTTCGCAATCTCAGGTTGATCTTTATGCTGCTGACCCGTACGCGGTCCCGCCACTTCCCCATCTAAATCCAAATCAGCCCTACCGTGACGACCCAAATGCTGCCCCATACCATGACAACTTCAGCGTGCCGGCTTTCCATGAAAGCCGCCCGAGCTCGCCAAGCATCAGGGGGGAAGCAATTCCGATGAACCAGATTAACCGTTCGAGGAGCCCCGGACCTCAAGGGGCATTGTACGCCGGGCATGGAGGAAGACAATCACCTGGACCTCATGATGCTTACGGTGGTGGACCCGGTCGTCAATCCCCAGGACCACAGGACGCCTATGGGGGAGGCTACGGCCGACGGTCACCTGGACCTAACGATGCCTATGGAGCCCGGTGATTGGTGAGGGTAGAAGTGTCAACACATAGGCGAGTTGTAGAACAACGGTGCAACGGGATCCGTATCACCAAAGTAATAACTGACGGACCAGGATGGTCTCTTGTATATGGCCTTTCGTTTGTCGTTCCCTCACCTGCATACTTCACACCATATGCCGTTCTGTCCTTCTCGAAAGTGGACCGTAGTTTACGACCGCCATTCCCCATTTTCCTGATAGCATATGACCACTTTCCCTTCCTTTGACCATATCACAACGTCGACTTCAACCTCTTAATATTCAGTTTCGACACTACGATGCTAGATATCGTTCCTCCGCACACAGCCCACTTTTATGAGCATCGATATCAGTTGCGCATTACCACGCAACGCATCCGACATCAGTGGGTCAGTTTCCAACAAAGATGGGCGGGTAAGTAGATAACCCCGAAACCATCGATACGATCTGAACGATAGGGCAATTCCGTGGGCCATAGCAACAGACAAGAACATGGTCCCTTCTCCTAGTATTCAGGTCGTGTAAATGGCAGAAGGGGCCAGATAGAATGACCCATACGCATTGTACGAGGACCTGCGAGCGTTGACCTGATGAATATACCAAAAATCAAAATCCGATGACAATTTTGACTGTTACAACTGGTGGGGGCGAGACACCCGTTTCGAGGCACAACCTTTGCCAAGCATTTAAGCTCAAGTTCCATGTGGATACTTCAGCTCAGACTCGAACAATCGCCTGGCCAGTAAACTGACACATCGAACTACAAAGTATTAGCATTCCCACTCGAACTCTATCTCGCTTACCCTTTCGACGCGTCTCTCTCCCCCGTGGTCTATACGCGTAGTGTGCACAAGACGGATTAGAAAAGCAATGGATCACTTTTACGGTTTCTCACCTGCCATGTTGTCTCGTGACCTCATCGCCCGTAAGTTCGCAAATCCAGGGTGAGTTATACCCAAGGTTACCACCCTGGAGAAGTAGCAGACAAGGCTGGGCGCTGCCGGTGTGGTCACGTGGGCTGAACGGGACGGTTCCACGTATGTAAGTTCAACCAAGTTTCGATCACCCTTACAACGCCCACTGTACTCTCACCGGCGACGGCCACGACATCCTACGCTCTGTTGCTCACGACCGCCATGAGGAGTGTTTGGCTGCTCTCCATTCTACTGCCCTTGGTCCCGGGAATTAAGGCAGATGGCTCCCTCTACCCCCCAGGCTTGATGCCCCTAATTAACCACGCAAATTCCCTGCTATCTGCCGGAAAGTTCGGAGACGCTGCGACTGCTTATTCCCAGGCAATCGGTGAGGGCGAATGTGAGTTCGAGTTTTTATCGACTCATTCTTTGCATAGAACAATCTCCTACCGACTATGTGTTGTACTATAAACGAGCTACTGCCTACTACTCGCTCAGCAAACATCCAAGCGCTCTGCAAGACTTTGAGAAGGTCCTCGAGCTTACATCCAGTTCTTTCGACAAGGCGCACCTCATGAAAGCTCGAATTCACGCCAAGGACGGTAGTTGGACAGAAGCCAAGGAATCTCTCGAATCGTACAAGTCAAATTCCAAGGACGACACCTCATCCGTCAAGGAGCTCACTTCCCAGATTACCGAGGGCGAAGCTGCGCACAAGAAAGCTACCCAAGCTGCCCGTGCCAAGTTGTGGACTGCCTGCGAGGAGGCTGCGTCCACAGCCCTCTCCGTGGCGTCCCACTCGATCGAAATTAGGCAACAGCGCGCGGAATGCTCGTTAGCTGCTGGTGACCTCGAGATGGCTGTCGGAGATCTGACGTACGTCCGGCGCCATGATTGCATTCAAGCCTCGTTCCTACTGATGTAATTTCGGGCGTTAGCCGATTAATCCACCTTACCGCACCGTCGACCTCGCAATTCATGCGAATCTTCCGACTGACATACTTCCTCCTACCCCTAACTTCGACCGACTCTGCTATGAACAATCTTAAGCAGTGTCTCCACTACGATCCTGACTCGAAGGAATGCTTTGCTGCCCGCCGTCTCGTTAAGAACTTCGGCAAGATCTTCGACAAACTCCAGAACCTCCTTAACAGTGAGGATTGGAAGGGTGTCATCAGCCTTCTCGAGAAAGGAAGCTTTGCCAGCAAGTTTGATCAGGCTCTCGACGCGGAAACCACGCAGGAAGTCCTCGGTCTCCCTCCATGGCTTACACTCACCCCTCCACGGAAGTCGAGCCCAAGGAGGGAAATGATCCTTAGGAGTTTATGCAAAGCCTATGTCCGCATTGGCCAGCCGAAGAAGGGAGAGGCATGGTGTCAGGCTCTGGGTCAAATGCAGGGCGGTAGCGAAGACGCTGATGCGCTTCTCGGTCAAGGAGAGGTCCTGCTCGCGAACGAGGAATACGAAGAAGCGGTCAGGGTTATGGAGAAGGCTTGGGATGTTTGTGGAAGGAATGATAGATTCTTCCAACAGAGGCTGATCAGGGCACAGAAGTTGTTGAAGCAGTCGAAACAGAAAGACTATTACAAGGTTCTCGGAGTCTCAAGAGACGCTGATCAGAAGACGATCAAGAAAGCATTGTAAGTTAGCCAGCCACTCACGGTCTCGATTGTGGAACCTAACCTATCATCTCTCAGCCGTAAAGCAGCCGTTAAAGCCCATCCAGATAAAGGGGGTTCAGAAGCCAAGATGGCTGCTGTCAACGAGGCGTATGAGGTCCTCTCGAACCCAGAATTACGACAACGGTTTGACAACGGAGACGATCCGAACGATCCTATGGTTCAACAGGGTGGTCATCCTTTCCAAGGCGGAGGGTTCCCTGGCGGACATCCGTTTACCCAGTTCTTCCAGCAGGGTGGAGGACACGGAGGAGAGGGATTCAAGTTCACTTATGGATCCCATTAGTCACTTTATGTCCCCCGAACTCTTCATCAAACCTTGCGCCGCCCTACATTCGCCCTACCTTAGCTGTAAATAGCCTCGCCTTATTTCGTTGCCTTGTTTTGGCGTCACCTATTGTTACCTACCTGCCTCCGCCCCTACATAGCTCCTGTATCTACAACACTGGTGTTTCCTCTTTCCCGAAAAAAATATTAGTGTGTACTTGTTTCGGAAAGCGTCATCCTCCGCCCCGTTGAAACTGGTCTGGACTTGCTCTGAATGGATGAGTTCAGCCAAGCCCAGGGCGCACGCACGTTCGAACAGATTCAGGGATTCGAGAATCTACGTCAGCTTGAGGAGACCATGGGGACAGAATTCAGGAGTAAATCTATTTGTGACGGGGAGTAGAAATGGTAGTAGGATCGTGCGAACGAGAAAGTGGAGAATGGAAGGAAAGCTTGGGTAGATTCTATGGAATAGTCAAAGATTAATCCCCCTAGCCCATGATTTCTGGTTGTTCGACGTTTCCATTCAGAGCTCAGATAAACGCAACACGATGTTCGTCAACAGAGCTGAGATAAGGACGAACGAAAGGACGGTAGGTCCGTACTTGTCATAATACCACCCTTCCGCGCTCCTCGTCCTCAACCTCATCTCTCTGTAGACGAAGATGATGGCGGAGTACGCGATGGTGATCAAAGCCGCAAGGGTGAACATTGCAGCGGCGACTAGACCGTGCGTATCGCCTGGTTCGACGAAGTTGAGGAGAGCTGTGGCGATCGTTCCGATGTAGATTGAGAAATGAAGCCATTTCTGTGGAACTATCAAACGGTTGCCCGTTAGATTCTATGTTGAGAGGAAAACACACCAAGAATGTTCGTTCGGAAGCAAAGTAGACCTTGGGCTCGATTCTGACGGGTACAGCAATCCTCTTGCCCTTCGGTGCTCTGAAGTCCCTCGACACAATTCGTTCGTCTGATCGAAGGGCCTCTTCCTCCTCGCCGCCAGTCCCCCCACTACCTTGGTTCGTTGTGGCGGCAGCGTCAGGATCGAGTTCGTTACCCAGCCTCTCCCTCAAAGTCTGATCGAAGGCCTGAGAAGGCGCCAACGGGTCAATCGACAACACCCTCGGCTTGACGAGTGATGCGGTAGACGTGTTGCGGTTCTTCAAGAACGGCGTCCTCTCATTCGTGCCCTCTCCGTTCTGACCTTCGCCATCGCGGACCTGCCTCTCCTTCAACATCTTTTCGCGGTACGCGATGGCTTCATCGAGTTCCTGACCCGAGATTCCCGTACGTTGGCGCTCGTCCTTGGCTGGCGCGAGGTCCATCTCTTCGTCTTCTTCACCTTCGGAGACGGGTTCCGTATATTGATGACTACTGCTCCGCCTGTCTGGAGTTTGAAGTCCCGAAGAGCCGTCTGCCGAATGGAATCTGGAGGGAGGTGCGGATTTCCGCTCGAACGGGACAGAGCCGGTGTCAGGTTTGAGGATGTCCGCATCCACTGTTATTTGTATTAGCCCCATCGAAAGTACGCGGCGCCAAGACAATAGGAATGCTCACTTTGAGGGAGCCAGAATGGAACAAGGTCAACGCGATGGGGAAGCAATGTCGCGCACCCGTGGATGAATTTACTAAAGGTGGGATTACTTGAGTACGAGTGGACGCGAGTAGACCGTTGAAACCACTGTACCTGAACTTGGGCACAGCTTCGACCAAGTGAGACCGAACGAGGTCCATAACCCACTGTGGTGGCTCTTGACCATACTGAGTCTGAAGCTTGACCTCCAAGACACCATAGGTGAATAGCTCCTTATCTTCAGGAGGGAGTTGCTCGAAGGGATGGTCAATCCCGATGTCCATCCTTCTCCAGTGGTTTCCCGCTCGAGTGCGTCCATCCCAGTTATCCTCGCGGACCATGGTTAGTTCGGTATCGAGGGAGATACGGACACGAGCATCTCCTGGGAGCTGGAAGGCAGTTCGGTTATAGAAGGTACGCATCACTACGAGAACGAGGATCAGGATGTGTTAGTAAAATTATTCATTCATGAGGAACAAGACACAAACCTGGTTGAAGCTTCCTGGTCAAGATGGCGTACTGAACCTCGTTCGCCAATTGGATCATAGCATCGACTTCTTGACGGCCCTTCTTCCCTTTCTTAAACACCTCTTCAAATTCTTCGTCCATGGTGTACTCGCCGCGGAAGAAAGCGTCGAGCTTGTCCTCCTTGATTGGGAAACGAGACTTGACAGACTTCTCACCAGTCCAGTCCTCTCTGTGTGTTTTTCTCTCGACGAAGATCTGAATTCATGATGAACAAAGGCCATGGGAAGCAGGGCGGAAATGGGCAAAGTACCTGCTTGACATCCATACCACCATACCAACGCAACCGAATTGCCTCCGCGCCTTCCGTCTTTTCCAACCTCCCGAGATACAGGTCTAGATCCTCGTTGTCCAAGTAGATTGATGTGATAGCTGGTATTGGCCCGTTGAGTCAGTATATGCCGCGGAGATCCTGGGGGTGAATCAATTTACCAGCGTCTTTGGCTTCGAAGTCTTTGTTGGGGTTGAAAACTGTGGGGTGCATTGGTCAGAAATACTTCGCGCCACTGTCCAAGCCCGGAGCCGACCCCAAGATGGGGAAGAGACGTGACACTCACCGAGTACCGGAAGATGACGAAGGATCGCCAGTTTCAAGCGAACGAGATTGTCGGGGTGAACCCAATACTTTGTTGTTTGCCGAACAAAAGCGCTCTGATTGCCCCCGGCAGAGGAATCGCCCTGAATGGGATGACCGCGAGTTCGGACGAGGTCATAAAGTTTGGAGAGTTTGACAATAATTCCATCGTAGTTATGCTTATAGAATGGTCGTTTCTCGAGGTATTCTTGGACGAAGGTGGGCTTCAGAGGTCGGTTCGTTCGTTTCTGCCATCGCGTACGTCAATAATTCTGGGGTGGAGACTTTGTGTGATAAGCACTAACGTCATGTTTCTATCAATGAATGAATGAGATGCATCAGGTGTGCTACCCCCGAAAATTTTCACGTGAGGACCACGCACCTTGAGGATTTTCATGAACCCTGTGACATTGAGTTTAGTATAGAGTGCGAGGTCGTGAACGTCGGCGACGAGGTTTGCGACCTCCTCCTCAAGGAGATGGAATTGTTCCTCAATCTCGTCTGAGGAATGTTCGTAACCGTGATCAACGCTTTCGTCGTCGTCGTCCGACCCTTCATCTGCATCGTCGCCACGCGCTTCCTGCGCTTCAGTATCGTGGGTAGCACGAGCCGACGAGCCGTTCGCATGGCGTGAGCCGTGCCCGTGCCCTTGAGCAGTAAGCTCCGACTCCTCTTCGACCAGGATTTTGACTGCGTTCTCCGCTTCCCGAATCCGATGGGACAGTTCCCGTGCCTGTGATGTTCCGAAATAAGTCGGAGTAAGACACGGTTGCCAGATAAGGGGCAAACCTTCTTCTTTTGAAACTCGTAAATCTTGTCCAACTCCCGCTCCAAGAAAAGCGTGAAGTCTTTCTCGTCTTTGTCGTTCCATGCTTTTGAGGCGGTTCGGTCCTGTTCAGAGCCTAGATGAGAATCGGAGCGCCGGGAGCAAGTTGGGGCACGCGACCTTCAGGATTCGTTTGAGGCCAGCATAATCAATGTAGAATGGCCTCCATTCGTTGTAAAGGGCGGTCTGTTACACGGGACGATGAAGACTGGGTTGAGCACGAGTTCCGGGTTGGAAACGAGTCGGGTAGTGGTCAGGGACGGGACGTACGCTTATCTTCCGGCCAAACTTCATTATCGAAGATGAAGAAAAGTTTAGAGAAGGAGCGTGGGCTTTGCTAGAAGGGGGTTGTGGGTTTACAGAAGGGAGCGGTAGAAACCAGGGATGCCGACGCTTGACTATTGGTCTTTTATTCTATTTTTCTTCAGCGAACGTTCTTCGGTGTCGGAACCCGGATCGACTCCAGCCTCTGCCCCAATCATCCACCTCGCCAGGCTATAGTCCCTAACCACGGTTTGTGACCATGTTACCTCGCGTAGAAGATCTAATGTTCAGCCTACGCCATACGTTACAGGTCCTTGGTCGGTCACTGGAAAATTGGGGTCTCATTTCTCACTATAGACGAGGACTGGATGGACACGGCAGCATCCACCAATACCAACTTAACTGCTCCAGTCGCGGAGGTCATCCGGACAAAGATCTTGCTTACAGGCTTACGAAAGTAAGGCACCACGCCGTGTTCGGGCCATCGTTGGCTGATGGCTTTTGTGTAGGTGTGGTAAAACTTCAATCCAAGAAGTTCTGTTCAAAGGCCTCCCCCCCAAGGATGCGTTCTTCATAGAACCTACCACCAAAGTGGTCAAGACCGCTTACGAGTCAGTGTGTTCTTTGAGTGTTGATTCTGTCAGGATGCTCACGAAGGACCAATCTAGTACAGTTATACCGCTGGAAATATGGGATTGTCCTGGCAGCTTGACGATCCAGACACTACCCATGCCACTGTCACAATTCCCGACTATTGCGTTTGTTATTGACATCCAAGTACGTCTCCGTGACAGTTCTTGGAACACTGCTGATCATGTAGTCAATAGGATCACCACCAGCAGCCGATTGCACGTTTGGTGGAATTGGTTATCACCGCGTATCAGGAGAATCAGAATGTGAATCTCGAAGTGTTCGTCCACAAGGCAGAGGCGTTGTCGGAGGAGTACAAGATTGGTGAGTTATTTTCCTTAATAATCACAGTAGTATGCAAACGACACGCAAGAAAACTTCAAGCACATCCAGCAACGGGTGCTAGAGGAGCTCGACGACTACGATTATGGACACATACCGATGAACTTTTACCTCACCTCGATTCACGATCACTCGTTACAAGACGCGTTTTCCAAAGTCGTTCACAAGCTGATCGATTCCCTTCCTTACATTGAGGATCTGCTTAATGTTTTCTGTGGCGTGAGTTCTCAGAAGCCTGATACTGCTCGCATTCGCTGACTTGTGTATTTCAGAATTCCCAAGCAACTAAAGCATTCCTATTTGACGTGAAATCTCGCCTTTACGTCGCTACGGATGCTTCCCCCGTCGATTCAGCGACCCATAGTCTGTGCAGTGATTTCCTACTTACTCTCAACTCGTTTGGCCCGCTGTACAAGTGGGTGTGGCTGCCCCTCCGATCAATTTGATGCTTATTCCAATTTTTAATCTTAGATCGGTGCAGGCATCTACTTTCGAAGAACGACGGAAGCTTTTTCCCAGTCAACTCGTGCAGCCACCATCAGCATCGATACAGGGATCTCCGAGTGCTTCTCCTCGTTCCCCTTCCTCGTTTGATAAAGGGAAGCTCCCGGACACCGATCAAGTTACCGATCCTCCAAAGGCTCTCTTTTATCCATCTGCGTCGACTTCACTGTCGCCCGGGTCTACGGAGACGACGGTGACATGCTATTTGATTACCCCACAGCTTGCGTTGCTCGCGCTGATACCCACGCAGACATTTGAGGGTCGGAGAGGACTTGTCGAGTACAACGTTGTCTACTTCAGAGAAGGTGTTCAGGAGATCTGGCAGGTAGAACGCGAGGCGCGGACCCGCGGGTAGATGGGAGAGCTGACCTATTCTTGACTGCGTACCCACTGGGCCCAACTCGGGCTCATCGACCTTCAGACAGTGGACATTGGGGTAGTTTCAAAATCGGAAAAACTACCTGGGAAATGCGAAGTATTCTGAGGACATTCAGGCTATAATAAATACCCTGAAGAGCGGATATATTTCACCCTGGATTATGGTCGGAATTTTTTTCGGATCTGAAGCTTTCTGCTGTGAGCCAATCAGCTGCCTCCGATCATCATATTCCTCTCGTCGGAGTACTTCACCTTTCCACAAGATTTTCGGACCAATGGGTGACTATCTGTAACACCATACTATCATATCCATCGTAGAAGGGTGCCAGCAGTCGAGATTTATTCCTCAGTATCCAAAGTCTTCCACATCGTGTACACCAACGAAACTGGACGACTGAACATCAGGGTGGTACCAGCACATGGTGGGGTTGGAGTAGGTAGGGTTGTAGTCCTTCCCGACCCCGTAATTCGCAAGATTAGCTGAACTTCGAGTGAAACGACCGTAACGTCGTGATCCCAGAGGCGCAGTTTAGAGACTATCTCAGTGTCCCGACAGAACGGACGGAGTCCGACAGTTCCCTTGAAAGGCTATGGATATTCGTCTGGATTCGTGTGTACACAATGTAGCCTTACGGATAGTCACCCAATCACACCACAAACAATCCACTGTGAGAGAAGGGGACTGGTGGGGCAAATCTTTCACTATAAAAGGAAACTACTTCCCCAAAAGGCATTTTCCCCAAGACGTCGCGTCCCAATCGACTATTGGAGAACCCCAACAGCGGCCAGCGTTGCCAGCAGGTCTTTTAAAAACCTCCGACTAGGACTGGGATCCTCCAGGTTGGCTTTCGACCACCATCATCCCCCATCTTTTCCCTCCTCCCTCCCATCTGCTGTTCCGACTACTGCCGTCCATTCCTGCACATCGAAATCATGGCATCGATCGCGACGCGTCCCCTCATCCTCCAGTTGGGAGAGATCAGGGTACGTGCATATATCTCATCTTCACCGCTCAGACCTCTCATCTTCTCACTCTAGGTCTCGATCCCAGTGTCTACCGTCCACGACGAATGGATTTCAGCTGAGATCCTTAGAGAGAGTTTTATCCATTCCCAGAAATTGCAAGATGCAATCGATACCACCACCCAGCTAGAAAACGACTCAGAGGCAACTGTGGAGCTTTTCGCGCGTTTTCTGGCATTTGTGGCTCAAAACGTCAACTCCGATCCTAATTCCTCGCGCCCGCGGACTAATCTACTCTACAACGCCTTTAAACACTTCACCGAGTCCTATCTCGCTTCCCAAGACGTGCATACATTCACCTCTGCCTTCGATCTCGATGTTCGGAGGACTGTTATCTCCTCCTACTTCAAGGCACTCGCTACAATAGAGTCTAGCGGGATTACGGACATTCCACGTCAACCTCCCTCGGCGCTTTTCGCCGCCGCTAAGGATGGCGAGGCGTCAATCTACGCCGTTTTTGGTGGTCAGGGTACCAACGAGGTCTATTTCGACGAACTCCAGAACTTGTACGACCTCTACACTCCATATGTTGCACCTTTCATCCAGACCATCACCGATGAGCTCTTTGTCCCCCTCGTCCGCGCATCCTCCTCCTCTTATGATCACGGCCTTGAAGTCTCATCATGGTTGTCTGGATATGCAGCTCGCCCGCCCATTACTTACTTGGCTTCGGTCGCTGTTTCCTTCCCGATAATCGGACTTACTCAGCTTACCCAGTATCTCGTGGCATTCAAGGTCGCAGGCCTCACTCCTGGCGAAATGCTCGAACGATTCTCCGGTACTACCGGCCACTCCCAAGGCATCGTCTCCGCTGTCGCTATCTCCGCTTCGTCTACCTACGAACAATTCGCTTCGAACTCGAAGAAGGCCCTGAAGTGGCTGTTCCTCGCTGGGTCGCGTGCGCAGGTCGCTTTCCCTGTCGTCTCCCTTGAACCGAGTATCATTGCCGACTCTGCGGAGGGCGGAGAGGGCGTCCCCAGCCCAATGCTTACGGTCGTCGGATTGAATCTCAAGGACTTGGAACGTCATGTCGCTGCAACCAACAAATATCTCCCCGACAACTCCAAGCTTTGTATCTCCCTCCACAACAGTATCAAGGCGTTTGTCGTCACTGGTCCCTCTCGTGCTCTCTATGGTCTTGTTACTGCTCTCCGCAAAGTCCGTGCTCCCTCCGATCAAGACCAGAGCAAAGTCCCCTTCTCCAAGCGCAAACCTGTCTTCCATGTCCGATTCCTCCTCGTCGGTGTTCCATTCCATAGTCCTTACCTCACAGGCGCTGTCGACGTCCTCTTGAATGACGATCTTAAGGGTGAAGAGCTCTGGAAGGCCGACGAGTTGCATATCCCAGTTTATCACACAGCGGACGGTGAGTTTCTATCAATGAATTGCTTGAAGTATATTTTAACCTTTTTTTCCTTCCAGGATCTGATCTCAGGAGTTCTGCTTCTTCGATCACGCGTTCTATAACAGAACAGATATTCACGCTCCCGCTCCACTGGACCAAGGCCATCGACTTCCCTGAGACTGCCACACACGCGATTGACTTCGGCCCTGGCGGAGCCAATGGAGTTGGTCCTATTGTCTCTCGCATTCTGAAGGGAAGGGGTGTGCGCGTTATCGTTCTCGGCGATAAGTCTAAGGGGGATGAGCTATATGATTCGAACAACGTCAAGTACGAGGACTGGTGGAGTAAGAAGTGGGCACCGCGTTTGGTAAAGACAAGGTATATTTTCTATCTCATCTGGATCGAGGTCTGTGTTCTTACTTCCCTCGCTCAGCGACGGAACCATCCATATCGACACACCCTTCTCACGGCTCCTTGGTAAACCTCCAATCATGGTCGCGGGTATGACACCTTCAACCGTCAAGGCGGGTTTCGTGAGTGCCGTCCTCTCCGCCGGTTACCACATCGAGTTGGCCGGGGGAGGTCACTATAACCCTGCAGCCCTCCGTTCCAAAGTCGCCGAGATCCAAGCCAAAATTCCTGCTGGTGTCGGTATCACCCTGAACTCCTTATACATCAATCCCCGTCAGTTCACCTTCCAACTTCCGCTCTGGCAAGAGATGCGTCGTGAGGGCCTGCCTATCGAAGGGTTCTGTGTTGCTGCTGGTATCCCAACGACGGAGAAGGCTGCTGAGATCATCGAGGGTCTCGCCAAGGCTGGTATTAAGCACGTTTCCTTTAAGCCTGTCCGGTTGGCGGCATTCGTCAGGTCACCAATACCGCCCCCTCCAATCCCCATTTCCCGATCATCCTCCGGTGGACGGGTGGACGTACAGGTGGTCACCACTCATGCGAAGATGTTCATCAACCCATCCTCTCCACCTATTCTTCCATCCGTCAACACCACAACATCATCCTGATCGGCGGCTCCGGTTTCGGTGGCTCCGAGGACCTCTGGCCCTACCTGACCGGCGACTGGTCCGTGGAGTATGGTGTCCAGCCAATGCCTTTCGACGGTTTCCTGTTCGCGTCTCGGGTTATGATTGCCAAGGAGGCACACACCTCCTCCTCCGTCAAGGATCTCATTGTCGCCGCTCCAGGTGTTGTTGATGCCCACTGGGAAGGCACCTATGACAAAGAGACTGGTGGAGTTCTGACTGTTCGCTCCGAATTGGGTGAACCGATTCACAAGATCGCTACTCGTGGAGTCAAGTTATGGAAGGAGTTCGACAATACTGTCTTCGCCGTACCAAAGGAGAAGCGTGCTGCCTGGTTGGCCGAACGTAGGGCAGAGATTATCGATAAACTCAACCGGAACTTTCAGAAACCCTGGTTTGGATGGAAGAAGGATGGTACAGCTGTGGAGGACCTCAGCGACATGACCTACGAGGAGACTGTCCTTCGAATGGTTCGCCTCATGTACGTGTCCCATCAAAACCGATGGGTCGATCTCTCCCTCAGGAACCTAACCGGTGATTGGCTTCGTCGCATCGAGGAGAGATTCGCTGGTGTCAACGGTGGCGGACAGATTCCCTCCATTCTCCAGTCTTTTACCTCCCTCGACCAGCCACATACATTCGTCGAGGAGTTCTTCAAGAAGTATCCCACAGGAACAACCCAGCTCGTTTCTGCTGAGGACAAGGCTTACTTCCTCGCGATCGCTCAGCGTCCCAGCCAAAAGCCCGTTCCGTTCATTCCTATCCTCGACGCCTCATTTGAAGTTTGGTTCAAGAAGGTTAGATATCCTTCACAACAGAATTGCAGATGACCTAATAAATGTTTCTATCCCCTCTCAGGATTCTTTGTGGCAAGCCGAGGACATCGATGCAGTTTTCGATCAAGATCCACAGCGCATCTGTATCCTCCAGGGTCCTGTTGCCGTTGCCCATTCCAAGATCAAGGACGAGCCGATTAACGACATGTTTGGCAACATCACGAAAAACCTCATCAAGAAACTCCTTGACCGGTACTACGACGGCGACGCGTCAACTGTTCCTACGATCGATTATCTCGCTCCTCCTCCTACTCCTCCCGCCGTTCTCGTCAAATCGATCAAAGCTAAAGGCAGTCTAACCTTCCACGTCCCTATTCCTGTCCCCGATGCCAGTCTTTGGTTGGAGAATCTCGCCGGTCCTCACCTTAGCTGGTTAAGGGCCCTTCTTACCAGCCCCACCATCGTTCGCGATTCCTCGTACGTTAATAACCCAATCCGTCGTCTCCTCACGCCACGCACTGGCCAGAAAGTCGTGATTCATCTCGAGGGCGCCACGCCCACTGGTATCGAGGTTTTCGGTGCCATCCGCTCTTACGGGCCCCAGAAAGAGGATTTCAAGGCAATTGAGATCAAGTACGCTCCTGGAACCAGGGCCATCGACATCACCGCCTTTGAGGAACGCCGTGGAGTTGCCGTTCCCTTATTCATGAAATTCAACTACGTTCCTTCTCTTGGCTCCGTTCCTATCCACGAAGTCGCAGACGGTCGCAACCTACGCATCAAGGACTTCTACTGGCGTCTCTGGTTCGGCGACAACGAAACCCTCCCATCTATCGGTGTTCGAGAGACTTTCTACGGCCCCAAGGTCACCGTTACCGCGAAGGATATCGAAACTTTCTGTGATGTGGTTGGTAACCAGAGTGAAGCGTTCAAGACTGTGAGGAACGATAGAGTGCAAGCGCCAATGGATTTTGGCATCGTCACGGGATGGCAGGTACGTCCCCCTCACTCTAGACACGAGGGTCCCCCACCTAACCCGGTTTTTAGGCTATCATGAAAGCAATTTTTCCCCAATCAATCGACGGCGACCTTCTCAACTTGGTCTATCTTTCCAACGGTTTCTGCATGCTCGACGGTGCTTCCCCCCTCCACGTTGGGGACGTCGTCACGACTGAAGCGAAAGTCGCTTCTGTCATCAACACCGACGCTGGCAAGGCTGTTAAAGTCATCGGTAATATCGTACACGAGGGAAAGCCCGTCATCGAAGTAACCTCTTCCTTCCTCTACCGTGGTCGCTTTACGGATTACGGGAACACCTTCGAGATCGTCCAGGAGCCCGACTATATAGTAGATTACCCTACCGATGCCTCCATTGGTGTTCTCCTCTCGAAGGAGTGGTTTGAGTTGCGCGACCAGTCTAAACCTCTGATAACAGGCACCTCCCTCATCTTCCGTTTGAAATCCGAGATCACTTTCAGGAACAAATTCTCCTATCACTCAATCACTGTTTCTGGAGATGTTTACGTTCGTGACAAGATCAAGCGTCTCGTCAAGGTTGGATACGTGGATTTTGAGCAGGAGGATTGCCACGGGAACCCAGTCGTCGCATACGTCCAGCGCCATGGGACCGCCGAGGGTACCGTCACCTACCTCCCCAACGACGGATATACCATGACCGACTCTACCACTACCACATTCACTACTCCGTCCTCCAATCAATGCTACTCGAACATCTCCAAGGATTTCAACCCCATTCATGTCAACCCCTACTTTTCCAACTTCGCGTCTCTACCTGGAACCATTACTCACGGTATGTGGACCAGCGCAGCAAGTAGGAAGTATCTGGAGTCTGTCGTTGCGAAGGGTCGACCCGAGCGAGTCAAGTCGTAAGTCGAAGTTTTTTTCCCCTGTTCGTCCAGTTATTCACATCTGTTCCCAGGTATGAGGTTTCATTTGTCGATATGGTGCTCCCTGAGGAGGAACTGCACGTTAAGATCAAACACATCGGTATGCGTCAAGGCAACATGGTCGTCAAAGTGGAGACCTACAACGATCGTGACGTGAAGGTTCTCGAAGGTACCGCCGAGGTCGCCCAGCCCCCTACTGCTTATGTCTTCACCGGCCAGGGTTCTCAGGAACCTGGTATGGGAATGGAGCTCTACAATAACTCTCCCGCCGCCCGTGCCGTTTGGGATGCTGCCGATGCCCATCTTCTCGCCGTTTACGGATTCTCCATCATCGAGATTGTTAAGGACAACCCGAAGGAGAAGACCGTCCACTTTGGTGGTATCAAGGGTCAGGCGATTCGCACCAGGTATATGGAGATGACATATGACACTATGGACAAGGATGGTGTTGTCCGCACGCTTCCTCTTTTTGGTGATATCAACGCCCGAACTCAGCGATACACATTCAGTCACCCAAACGGACTCTTGTTTGCGACTCAGTTTGCTCAGATCGCCCTCGTCGTTACGGAAAAGGCCGCTTTCGAAGATATGCAATCCAAGGGCTTTATTCAGAACAACGCCGTCTTTGCCGGTCATTCTCTTGGAGAATACTCTGCTCTCGCCTCAGTTGCTGGTGTCCTTCCCATCTCTTCTCTCGTCGACGTCGTTTTCTATCGTGGTATTACTATGCAGCGTGCTGTCGAGCGTGACTCTGCAAACCGCTCCAATTATGCCATGTGTGCTGTAAACCCCTCCAGGATTTCTCCCTCCTTCAACGATTCGGCCCTTCGTGAGGTTGTTGACGATATTTCACGCAAGACCAACTGCCTTCTGGAGATTGTCAATTTCAACGTCGAGGTGCGTTCTACTTCCTTTCACTTGGGATGTAGTTTTTTACCGGTTGGCCGGTTTTAGGGTCAACAATATGTGTGCGCTGGAGAGTTGGTCGCCCTGCAGACGATGACCAACGTTCTTAACTATCTGAAGATACAGAAGGTCGACCTCGCCAAGGTAAGCTGGACGGTACACGCTGCACGCTAGTAGATGCTCACACCTCGCAGTTGTCGGAAAGGTTCACCATTGAGGAGGTCAAGAAGATGCTAGGAGATATCATCGAAAGTTGTTTTGCGTCCGCCCAGGAGAAACAGAAGGAGGATGGTTACATCACCTTGGAGCAAGGCTTTGCCACAATCCCTCTGCCTGGTATTGATGTGCCCTTCCACTCGCGCTACCTGTGGGCCGGCGTAATGCCTTTCAGGGCCTGTGAGTTAAATCTTTGATGATTACTGGTGAATTCTCACAAAGCCTTTGTAGACCTCGGCAAAAAGATCAACCCTCTTCACCTCAATCCAGATATGTTGGTTGGACGCTACATCCCGAACTTGATCGCGAAACCATTTGAGGTCACGAAGGAATACGCCCAGATCATTTACGATCAGACCTCTTCTCCCCGTCTCGACAAGGTCCTTCGCAAGTGGGACGAAGAGGGCTGGAGCTCGGTTGAACAGCGCAAGTATCTCGCCTACGTCACCCTTGTCGAACTCCTTGCCTACCAGTTCGCCTCTCTTATCAGGTGGATCGAGACTCAGGACTTGCTGTTCACTGTCCATGACTTTGAGCGGTTTATCGAAATCGGACCCTCCCCTACCCTCACCGGCATGGCCACTCGAACACTCAAGGCCAAATACGAAGCTGGCGACGACTCGGTCAGCCGCACTCGTGCGATCCTCTGTCACGCAAAGAACACGAAGGAGGTTTACTACCAGTTCGAGGACGAGGCCGCTGCCGAGGATAGGGCTCCCGAACCCCCTGCTGCCTCTGTTCCCGCTCCCATCGTCACTGTCCAAGCCCCTGTTACTGCTGCTCCCGCCCCCGTTGCCGCGGCCGTCAGCGTCCAAGACGCCCCGATCAAGAGTCTGGAGATCCTGACAGTCATCATCGCCCAGAAGCTGAAGAAGCCGGCCAACGAGGTCCCCCTTTCCAAATCCATCAAAGATCTCGTTGGTGGTAAATCTACACTACAGAATGAAATCCTCGGTGACCTTGGTCAGGAGTTCAGCTCTGCTCCTGAAAAGGGCGAAGAACTCCCACTCGAGGAACTCGGTGCCGCTCTCGGCGTTGGCTTCTCTGGTAATCTTGGCAAGTACACGACAGGACTCGTCTCACGTCTCATTGGTGGAAAAATGCCTGGCGGTTTCAACCTCAGTGCTATCAAGACCTACCTCTCGAAGAGTTGGGTCTTGGATCTCAACGTGCAGACGACGTTCTCCTCGGTACTACTATGGAGCCTCCCAAACGCTTAGGTTCCGAGGCTGAGGCGAAGGCATGGTTGGACGGGGTCGTTGCTCTCTATGCCCAGCGTTCAGGTATCACCCTATCATCCGCCTCATCCGGTGGTTCTGGCGGTGGGGCAGGCGGAGGAGGGGCTGTGATGAACAGCGAGGAATTCCTCAAATTCCAGGCAGAACAGTACCAATTTGCCGGCCAACAGATTGAACTCTACTCTCGTTACCTCAAGAAGGACTCCCGTGCCGGCGATCTCAAATACGACGCAGAGAAGGCAAATTCCCTCGCTCTTCAAGCACGCTTAGACGCCCTCAGTCGCGAACATGGCGATTTCTACGTCAATGGTATCCTCCCTGCCTTCGATGCCCTCAAAGCCCGTCGATTCGACTCCTCCTGGAACTGGGCACGACAAGATTCTCTGCTCATGTGGTACGACATCATCCATGGAAAGCTCACCACTGTCGATCGCGAGATCACTGCCCGCTGCATCGACATCCTCAACCGTGCCGATCCCGACCTATACCAATTCATGCAGTACAGCGTCAACGCTTGCGATCCTACCCTTGGAGAGAACTACGCCCTCGCTAGGCAGTTCGGCCAACAACTCATCGAGAACTGTCGTGAGGTTGTAAACAGCGCTCCTCTCTACAAAGATGGTACGTCCATTCGAGTTGATACGTGTGTCGCCTTTGCTAATGAGTCATGCAGTTACGTTCCCGACCGCACCGAATGTTGAGATCAACGAGAAGGGTGATGTTATTGTAACCGAGGTCGTCCGCGAAGGCGTCAGGAAGCTCGAGGCCTACGTCGAGGAGATGTCCAGCAGCAACGCAGTCAACGCTCCGATTAATGTCGATAAGGTTCATGCCAGCGTCCTTAAGCTTTGGAACGTTGTCCAGTCTCAACCGGGCATCAGCGAGGAACAAGTCAGCCGAATCAAAGACTTGTACAACTCCGTTATCAACTCTCTCAGCACCAAGAGCCCTGAGACGAAGCTCAAGGCGGCTCCTCAGCCTCGCGCTCGCCGCGCATCTTCTCAGTTCCTGCGTCCTCAGGTTCCTGGTGGACCCTCTATCTCTGAAGACAAGATTCCTCTCCTCCATCTTAAGCGCAAGGTCGGAACGAACTGGGAGTACAGTAGCAACCTCACAGGAGTGTACCTCGACATCCTTAACGAGATTGCAACCTCTGGTACCTCGTTTAAGGACAAGAATGCCTTACTGACTGGTGTCGGAAAGGGTTCAATCGGCGTCGAAATTCTCAAGGGCCTTTTGTCTGGAGGTGCCCACGTTGTTATCACCACTTCCCGCTACAGTCGTGCAACCGTTGAGTACTACCAGGCCATCTTCCAGCGCCACGGCAGCAAGGGATCCGCTCTCACCGTCGTTCCCTTCAACCAAGCCTCAAAACAGGACGTCGAGGCCTTGATTGATTACATCTATACCTCACTCGGCATGGATCTTGATTACATTCTGCCCTTCGCAGCTCTCCCCGAGAATGGACGCGAGATCGACGGTTTGGATGACAAGTCCGAGCTCGCTCATCGAATGATGTTGGTCAACATCCTACGTCTCATGGGTGCCGTCAAGAACAAGAAGGCCAGCCGTAATTTCGTCACTCGCCCCACTCAAGTAATCCTTCCCCTCTCTCCCAACCACGGTCTCTTCGGCAACGACGGTCTCTATTCCGAGTCCAAGATTTCTTTGGAAACCCTCTTCAACCGTTGGAGCGCTGAGAGTTGGGGTGAATACCTCTGTCTCGCGGGTGCCGTCATTGGGTAGGAGATCATATAACATTTTTTGCCACTTTCTGACTTGACCCCCAGGTGGACCCGTGGCACTGGTCTGATGAGTGCAGCTGGCTTGGTCTCCCAGGAGCTCGAGTCGTACGGCGTCAGAACCTTCTCTGCCAAGGAGATGGCCTTCAACATCCTAGGTTTGATGCATCCACTTCTCTTCAGTATCACACAAGTCGAATCCATCTGGGCTGATCTCAACGGTGGTATGGATCGTCTTCCTGACCTCGCCGATATCACCTCTCGCATCCGATCGGACATCATGAAGAAGAGCGACTCCCGTCGCGCCATTGCCAGAGATAATGCGGCTGATTTCAAGGTCATTAATGGCATTGAGGCTGAACGCATCCTCCAGACCGTCTATGTTACTCCTCGCGCCAATTTCAAGTTCGATTTCCCCACCCTCCCCTCTGCTGAATCATTGCAAGGCCTCTCCAAACTCCGTAACCTCATTGACTTGGACAGGGTGATCGTCAACACCGGGTTTGCTGAGGTTGGTCCCTGGGGTAGCTCGAGGACTCGATGGGAGATGGAGGTTCGCGGTGATTTCACACTGGAGGGTTGGGTCGAGATGGCTTGGATCATGGGGTACATCAAGCACTTCGACGGTCGCCTCAAGAACGGTTCGCTGTATGTTGGTTGGGTGGAGTCGAAGTCTGGTGAGCCCGTAGACGAGAAAGACGTGAAGAGCAAGTTTGAGAAGGACATTTTGGCACATGCCGGTGTAAGGTTAATCGGTAAGAAACTCGTTGGCTGCTTTTGACCTAATTCTAACGGTGTACGCACAGAACCGGAGTTGTGGCGAGGATATGATCCCAAGAAGAAGGTCTTCAACCAGGAAGTCGAGCTTGTCCATGATCTGGAGCCCATGGAAGTCTCTGAGGCTGACGCCAAGAAGTTCAAGAACGAACACGGTGCCAAGTGCGACATTTGGACAGGCGATGGTGGCGAGTGGTTCGTAAAATTCAAGAAAGGCTCCAGGATTCTTGTTCCCAAGGCTTTCGAATTCAACCGTCATGTTGCCGGGCAAATCCCTACTGGTTGGGATGCCGGCAGATATGGTATCCCTGACGATATTGCTTCTCAAGTCGACCGCACTACGCTGTGGGCCCTCGTCTGTACCGCGGAAGCACTGAACATGTCCGGCATCACTGATCCCTACGAGCTCTACAAGTATATGCATCCTTCTGAAGTTGGCTCGAGTTTGGGAAGTGGTATGGGTGGTATGTTAAGTTTACAACGAATGTTCAAGGATCGTCGTGAGGAGAAGGAGGTCCAGAACGATATCCTGCAGGAGACGTAAGTCTGGCGCATTTACCGGAGTGCGTATAAATAACTCTGCCTTAACAGCTTCATCAACACTACTGCTGGATGGGTCAACTTGCTCCTTCTGTCTTCCAGTGGCCCGATCAAGATCCCCGTTGGTGCTTGGTGAGTCAATGCTTCGGACAATGATCCAACATGGATTAACCAGCCTTTACAGTGCAACTGCTTTGCAGTCCATCGAAATTGCCTGCGATACCCTGTTGTCGGGAAAGGCTAAAGTGATGATCGCTGGTGGTTTCGACGATATCAGCGAGGAAGGCTCCTACGAGTTCGCTAACATGAAGGCTACCAGCAATAGTGAAACCGAGTTTGCTATGGGTCGCGAGCCAACTGAGATGTCTCGACCAGCCACCACCACTCGCGCTGGTTTCATGGAGTCCCAGGGAACTGGTGTCCACATCCTCATGTCTGCAAGGACGGCTCTTGAACTCGGTGCCCCCATCCGCGGTATCGTCGCATTCACGTCTACTTCTACGTAAGGCCCTCGTTTTGTACGTGGGTGGTGTTAGTTCTGATTCCATGACATTACAGCGACAAGGCCGGACGGTCTATCCCTGCTCCAGGGATGGGGGCGCTCTCCGTCGCTCGCGAGGTTCCTTCGAAACACCCACCACAAATCCTGGCCATCAACTACCGATCTCGCCAACTCACTTTCCGTCGCAAGCAGATTTCAGACTGGATGAACCTCGAAAACGATCAAATCAGGGAGGAACTTCAGGCTGCCAAGGCTGAGGGAGAAGTCGATGAAGAGTACTTTGCTACAAGGCTGGCTGATGTCGAACGCGAGGGTACCCGTCAGGAGAAGGAGGCATTGGCCACCTATGGAATGCTGGAGGGTTCGGACCCGAGGATCGCTCCGCTCCGTCGTGCGCTGGCTGTTTGGGGTCTCACGACAGATGACCTTGGTGTCCTCTCGATCCACGGAACCAGTACTGGAGCCAACGAGCGTAACGAAACCCACATCTGGAACGATATCTTCACGCAAATTTCTCGCACGCCAGGCAACGCCATCCCGATCATTGCTCAGAAGAGCCTCGTTGGTCACTCCAAGGGTGGATCGGCCTCTTGGCAGATGATCGGCCTCTTGCAGTCGGTCAACACTGGCATCATCCCTGGAAACCGCAACAACGACAACGTAGACGCCGAGTTCCGCAAATACACCTACCTCATGTTCCCCTCGAAATCGATCCATACCGATGGAATCCGTGCCGGTGTCATGTCCTCGTTCGGCTTTGGCCAAGTTGGTGGTACTGCTCTCATCGTCCATCCTCGTTACCTGTTGGCTGCTCTCGAACCCTCTGCGTACGAGGCTTACAGAGAGCGAAACCGTCTCCGTTATCTGCAATCATACAAGGCGATGTCGGAGATGATGACCCACAATTCACTCGTCAAGATCAAGGACGGTCCTCCTTACACTCCCGACATCGAGGGCAAGGCTTTGTTGAACTCACTGGCTCGGGCCACCTTAAGCACGCGAACTGGCCAGTACACTTTTACGAAGCCGGTGACTGAACAGAAGCTCGCCCTCGACCAGGTGTTATCTATCTCCAAACTCCTTTCCGGTGGCAATTCTGTCACAGGCGTCGGAGTAGACCAGGAGCTCATCTCCGCTGTTCCCTCCCACAACCCCACGTTCGTTGAAAGAAATTTCACCGAAGCCGAGATCGCATACTGCCAAGCCCAACCATCCTCACAGTCGTCGTTCGCTGCTCGGTGGGCCGGAAAGGAGGCCGTGTTCAAATCCCTCGGTGTCGCTTCAAAGGGTGCTGGTGCCGCGATGCGCGAGATTGAGATCCTTCCGGACGAGAGTGGTGCTCCACGAGTTATCCTCCACGGAGATGCCAAGGGCGCTGCTGACAGTAAGGGTATTAAGACCATTCACATCTCTCTCAGCCACTCTGAGGTAAGGCAACCTGGAACTTGCCACTAGGTTTAATGACTGACTCGAGTCCTCCAGACCACCACCATTGCGTTCGCTCAGGCTTCGACTGTATGATGTCTCACCTGCTCTGACAACTATTTAGTACATTTCACCACCAGTTCTTCGCAACCACATCGTTTTCTGTGTAACTCTGCTGCATACGTTTCTCTCTCATCCTTTGTATTCTACATTGGTCAAATAGAATGGTATAATTTATGGTGGACGATGTATCGACAAATCTCGGTTGTGGTCGCAGTCGACCATGGTTGGTCACCGTTCCGACACTGACTCCTCAACGCGCTCGAGCTCAAGGACATCTCTGACCTGCCTATGTCAATAAGGGTCACCGACCGGTTTCAAGGTAGGGCTTAGCTCCCGGTAAGCTGTCTATTTCACCGTCTCTCCCATCCACAAACCTCCTCGCACAAATGATCCGGGCATCGTCACCCTGCTGAGAGAGGAATATGCCCAGCATTCGATGCATTTCGCCTTCTGAAGGGTAATATCGTGGAGCAAGCACACGCTCGAGGGTATCAAAACCTGAAGGTCACCGGAAATTGATCCGGGTAGTTTGAGTTAAGCGAACCCGATGCATATATTACGACGAACCCATCAAGAACGTGAATTGAATGGATAAAGAATACGATGGATTGGACGTCAACTCCGCGAGACGATCATGCAGGAATCTGCGCAAGGCTGAAGACTTGGCAATGAGCGTCGGCTCGTTTACGAGACCGACCGCAATGTTCGGAGGTGAACCGGAGTTATTGTGATGAATCCTTGTGGCCAATAGAGACATCATTTCGGCCCTTTGGAAGAGAGCCGCGTCGCCTTCTTGATGTAGTTTGTCAGCATTTCTGACAGACAATAACAGCAACTTGGCGTCGTAATCGGATGGTAGGGAAAAAGGATTCGGAGCGTTGGCGAGAGCAAGGTGAGCGAGAGTGGGAGGGTTGAAGGATGAGTCTAGAATGCTGATGCGCAGGGGTGAACTGGGAAATAACTGGGTTAGCGATAATGGCCACCGCTCATGGGTAGTGTAGACCAGAGCAGCGGAAACGGTCTGCTGCTGTACTCTTTCGATTGCAGATGAGATAATGGAGGCGATGGGTAGAGTCATTCCGGTTTGCCCCTTCCAAACATAGAATTCGCCGCCCCAGAGTCATAGCATACGCAGACCTGTGTCACGTGTGCCCTTGGGTCCGTCCGAGACTTTGTCCTCCTCCACTTTTTTCATTCCTACAAACATGACTACCCCAACAAGACCAGTAAACATCCGCCCGGGCACCCAGAATGCCGAAGATTCCCCTATCTCAGGCTCTCCGAACATTCGAGCCCTACGAGCTCAATATGGTACTCCGCCTGTACCCAACATCCCGCCGAGAAACATCCCAATTACCCCGTCAAGCACCAGTGTCGGCATCCAGGGATATGATTCACATCGTCCCAGCGTAGCTGGAACTCCTATCATTGGTGGAATTCGTATGCAAGCCCCGGGAGGCCCTGGAAGTGGTACAAGAACCCCCGCAAGTGGATACGAGAATCCGTTCGAGGAACTCACCGACGAGGAGAAGGCCAGGATCCTCAGAAGGCATCTGGTTTCCCGGGAACAACGCGAGCAGCAGTTGGACAGGAAGTCTTCATTTGGGTCTTTCACCGATCGAGGCGAGGGACCTTCAAAGTTCAAACGACTATCTATCAACGCAAGTCGTGACCCGGTTCTTACAAGAGAAGACTCCGAACCTTTCCCGATACCCTATCATACGCCTGGCGCAGACCTGACCCATAATATCTACAAGTGGCAAGCTGACCAACGTCGTGGGGCGCGCCTCCGGTCTGCTTCTTTCGCAGGGTCGACGCGTTCGAGCGTCGATCCCGCCTTTGCCAATATCCATCAACCAGGAGGATTCCGAAGGAACTATCTGCTCATGAGGGCCAATGAACAGGGCGAAGAGCAACCCCAGATGGCCTCGAGCTTCATCGAGTTCTTATACCTCTTCGGTCATTTTGTAAGTTTCATTACGCTCATCTCTCGTTTGTTGTTTAATGCGTGGTTATCAAGGCTGGTGAAGATCTAGAAGAAATCGAAGAGGAGGACGAAGAGGCTCTCCTTGAGGATGAGGAGACGGGTTTGCACAGGTCCCTTACTCAGGCAGAGGCTGCGCTTTCGTCGTCTATTCGCTTTGAGCCCGATTTGACCAAATCACACGATGAGACAACGCCTTTGATGCAGAGTACCATCTCGAAGGGCACCCGTCATGGTTCTCGTATGAGAAGAAAGAGAGTGAGCTCCGTTTCTGGCCATGGAGAAGCGTCGGTCACGGATGCGGTCCTGATGGTGTGCCTGGATTGTCGTTGTCGTGCCCTTGGAGATACTAATGGTGTTCGACAGTTGCTGAAGGCCTTCGTTGGGACTGGTGTGCTGTTTCTGGGTAGAGCGTGAGCCGTCCAAACCCCGATCGTTCACGATACTCCCATGCTGAACTCAATACAGGTTCTATAATGGAGGGATCTTGTTCTCGAGTGTGGTTCTCGTCCTCATTGCCTTGATCTCACTGTGGTCTTTCTTGCTGTTGGTCAAGACCAAGTTTGTCGTCTCCGGCAGTTTCGGTGGTGCGTCCATTGTCGCCGTCAGGAATCTGCCTCATGACAGTCGTTTATTCAGACATCGGAGGAGCATTATACGGTCCATATATGCGCATCGCTATCCTCACCTCTATCACCGTTTCTCAGCTGGGTTTCGTTTCTGCCTACACAATCTTTGTGGCAGAGAATTTGAGGGTCGGTCATCTCAGCGCATTTTCTCTGGTTGAGGTACTGACGTCATTTGTAGGCTTTCGTCATGGCCGTTACGAATTGCGCGAAGGTCATTCCCGTCCAACATTTCATCCTGATGCAGCTCGTTGTTTTCCTACCCTTCGCACTCATACGTAACCTTGCGAAACTGAGCACGACCGCCCTGGTGGCTGATGTCTTCATCTTGGCTGGGTTAATTTATATCTTCTCCAGCGAGTTTTCGCTCATCGCCGAACGTGGGGTTGCTAAAGTGGTAATGTTTAATGAGAAGGATTTCCCGCTCTTGATTGGGTAAGTAATCTGTCTCCCTCTCGCCCATCATCACGCGCCTCACTGATTCATTGCGTGTAGCACGGCGGTCTTCAGTTTCGGTAGGTTGCCCTCATTTTGATGCACCCGCTAGCTGGAGCGCTGATGTTTCGCTTAGAGGGCATCGGGCTGGTCATCCCCATTACCGATGCTATGAAGGAACCTAGGAAATTCCCGAAGGTTTTGAGCAGTGTTATGATCTTTCTGATTTGTGAGCGGCAAGTCCCATGACACAAGCTAATTGGAATTTAACTGGTGCATTTTGAATTGCAGTCTTGTTTGGAGGTGCTGGTGTACTTGCTTATTTGACCTTCGGAGATCAAATCCAAACGGTTGTGATTGTGAATCTCGACCCCCGGAGCAAGATGGTCCAAGTTGTGAGTCTTCCTTGAGTCGAAGGTCGTGTGGGGACTCAATTGCATGATAGGTGCAATTCCTATACTCTATGGCCATCTTGTTGTCTACCCCCCTACAGCTGTTTCCGGCTGTCAGGATCATGGAGAATGGACTCTTCACTCGAAGTGGAAAGCAGGATCTATTTGTCAAATGGCAGAAGAACGTGTTTCGTTTCTCTATTGTTGTGCTCTGCACGGCCATCAGTTGGGCCGGCGCCAAAGACTTAGACAAGTTTGTGGCTTTCATCGGGAGTTTCGCCTGGTGGGTTCACCATCGCATCAGCGCTCTCGCACGCATCTTTACGTTTCAATTATCCAATCTAGTGTCCCCCTCTGCTATGTGTATCCGCCAATGCTTCATTATAAGGCATGTGCGCGCACGAGGAAGGAAAAAGCCGGCGATATTGCTCTAATGGCATTCGGTGCATTGGCGGCGGTGTATACTACCGTACAGACTGTCAAGGTAGACGGTCATCTCCGTTGGACGTATTTTACGATCGCTGATTACACCTTACACTCCAGCTAATGTTTGAGCCTGAGACTGGGGGTCCAACGTTCGGACACTGTTGACCACACAACACTGTACCGGTCGAGACTGCCGATGCATCTGGGCCGACCTAGGTACAAGAACTATTCTCCCAACCTTCGCAAAGATATGCTTTCCATCGTTCATCCACACAGCCACATTCAATAGACTCACTCGCATTCAAATCTCAGTAACCTACGACTATTCACCTTCAAAGTGCATGGTAGTATCTGTTTTGACCTACTTGACACTATATTTTACTTGGAACTACATGATCGCGTTCGACCGTCATAATTCATTCGTTCATATTAGAACAATGGCAGGGTATTCACTCAGGAGATGAAGAGGATGAGGCGATACGGCGTTGCCAACATCCATGATGGTGGGCGGGAAAAGGCCGGACGCAGCTGTCGAGTTGTTGGGGAAGTCAAAGAAGATCATTGGCGGGTACAGCCTCACGATCCCGGCCCGTAGCTTTTCCTTGTGGAGCATAAATTCCTGCGCTTAGTCGTATCTCCGACGAGGGCGCGGTGTTGCGCAGATTGGTTACATCGTGGACAACGAGCGGTGGTTATACCTATTGAATGGATCGTGATTTCGCTCCGAGGAGAGAACTCGGAGAGGAGATGTTTTGCTGATGGTTTGCCTCAGGATAAAGAAACTCGAACAAGCTTGAAAGGGTCGATGGATATATAATCCGCTTCTCGCAGCATGAGGAGGGCTTTTGGGCTTTGACACGCGATCGGAGTTGTCACCAGGGTGATCGACCGTCTGTCGCATTGCCTCCACTTCCGGTTCCACCAAGTCTAGGGAATCAAGGGAGGGATCGCCAGGCAACGGACAACGGAAGTTCTTCAAACACACCTTCCAACTGAGGTCAGGGTGTTTCTGAACCATAAGCTTGGACATTACCGCTGACCCTCACCCAGAAGAAGAGGGTCGCCATCTGTCGCACGCGAAATGATCACCTTCTCGCCGATCCGAGAGTCCACGCCCATCTTCTGGACAACTGATGCTGAAACCTGGCGTTTTTGATTTTGCTAAATTCTCCTTCCACGTTACTGATGGGACCAAAGGATCCACGATTGGGGCTCTAGCCCATTGAATACCGATGCCTCGCAAGGTGTTTCAGGTTACCCTTGTCAAATAACCTTCTACAACAGATTCCCTGTTTTTATAATACTATGGTTCCATGTTGGAAAGCGGATGCACAGAAGCTGATATCTCCCGTACATCGTACAGGCGACCTCTCAGCGCTGCTCAAAAGCTTCCAACGCACCTCCCTCGTGGAGTGATCCGTCGGTCATCACTGATATATCCCCGAGGGTCCTGTACGAGGGACCTCCATCAACCTCGTCCACGGGCATAATTATATATCACCCGACGAAGGTTTTTCACACCTCCCGTGCGCCTCCATTCTTCCTTGCACGTCACCTCCGTGCTGTCGACTGACACTCTCCATCCCCGTTGACCGCAGGAGTCCTTCATCCCCTCGGCATCGCGAGCGCTTTACAACAAACATACCGCACGGTTGGGCCGTCAAGAGATCGAGATTCCTCGTCATCCAGTTCTACGTCAGTTGCGGGTTAAGGTGTTTGAAGACGAACGATGATTGAGGGAAGTTGGCATCGACGACCGTACGAGATTCAGGCCTTCACCCACTTTCATGCCACACCTCCGTGGGCTTCTACAAAGACCGTCGCAGGAAAACCTGACGAGCGATCTTCCGTTTACACCACCTTATCTGAGCTGCGGTTCGTCACCGACGGGGATGAAGGTACCACCGGCCCATCAGACCCGGAGTTATACCCTTCCCCAATTTCACAGCTTCATTTCGCGCCTGCAGAAGATACCGTGACCCTCACGACCCCCACCGAACTCGGACCGCCATCAAATGATTCCTCCCTCTCACTTTCGACCACCGATTCTTCCTCGCCTGACACTTACGAGGACCAAACTCGAACGACTACAAGCGAACAACTTTCTTCAACGACAGATACGATGTCTATATCACCACAACAGCCTGGATGGGTCGTGCCTAGACTTGATGGACTCGCGATCTCGGACTCCAGGAGGGCCGGGAGGAGACCGCTACCTGAGGTTCCTGGACATGCACAAACCCGTCCCTTACCACCTAGACCCGCAAAAATGGCTACTGTTCCAGGCTCGCGAGGCTCCAATCGGTTCTCTTACCCACCTCGCCAGGAATTCGTTCAGGGCTGCTCAAAGAATCCCTTGGTTGCTTCGCGACCCGCCTCGGATTCTGGACCTGATACATGGAGTCAGCTGATGGAGGACGGCCCAAAACATGATCCCGCGCCTGAAGATACTCCTCCTGAATATCACACACCAGCTTCTGCGATTATCTCATCTTCCGCCACCTCACTCCCTCCTCCCCCGGCTCTTCCTCACCCTCCGACACCCCAAAGTCCCCCTTCACCTGTCATCGTTCCTGCTATCACTCCCAGGACCTCGGAGTTAAGTCACCCCGCCCCCATCCTGCCGGATCTTCTTTCTCCAACCAGCATTGACCTTGTCACGGCCGCCGGCTTAACGATTATTGGCGAGAATGGCGAGGAGGTCTTATTTGGTGCTTTGTTTAGGGACCGCAAAGTCATTGTGATTTTCATTCGCCACTTCTTGTGTTTGTTCTGTGAAGATTACGTTCGTTCGATCTCGAACAGCGTTACATTGGAGATTCTGGAGAAAAGGGGAGTGGATTTGGTGCTTATTGGGAGTGGTTCGGCTGGGATGGCCAGAATATACAAAAGTACGGCTTCGGTCGCGTTTCACTGCCCATACGTTCGATAAAACTAATCTTACCTGATTTCAGAAATGGCGAGATTCCATTTCACGGTATATACGGATCCAACTTTGCAGTTGCACGAGGCTCTCGGGTTATACAAGACCGGCGACGTGCAAACCGAAGGTTTACGCGAGAGGGCTGTAGGAAGAAGTTACGTCAAGCATAATGGGCGGTGGACGTCCTTGAGGATGGCGCTTAGGGTAGCTGCCGCGAAGGCAGTGCACATCGGAATCGATGATTGTCAACCTGGTGACCTTGAACAGTTGGGTGGAGAATTTGTATTTGGCCCAGGGTAAGTAATCGCACCATCCCCCCCACCATTGACGTAATGATTGACTTGGTTTTTGTTGTTGATGGACGCGTGAATAGGTTGAAATCTTCGTTTGTACACAAGATGCAGAATCCTCGTGATCATGCTCCAATTGTGGAGGTTTTGGAGGCCGCGGGAGTAGATGTTCGTGAGAAGGTTGTGATTCGAGGATCAGATGTTAGGGGCCCGACCCCGACCACGCCTGAGATGGACTTCGATATCACAATCACCACATCTACACCCGAACCTTCACCGACCTCTCTGTCGGCTACAACCACCTTCACGCTCGAAACCACTTCTACTGTAAATGTGTCTACTTTCGCCGAGGGAGAAGATATGGACTTGGGATTGACCATCCCTGCTCGTGTGGGGCCATTTGTGTTTGAACCTCCGACACCGATCATCGCAGACGAGGCCGAGTGGATGGTTCATAGAACCCAGTCCCTCACGAGGATCAGACAGAAGAGGGAGGCGAGGAGGAGAGGGGATGTCGCGTGAAAGCTTGGGTTACTCTTCCCTCGCGGGAGAGTTTCTCCTGACGCAAGCGTGCCTACACTGCGTGGCCAGATTGGGTCGACGGTCCATTGCGATGATACCCCGCAGGCAACGAAGTGGCTGCATCGTACGGGCATATTGTGGAAGTCCAGCCAGCTTTACGTGAGAACAGGGCTGCGTGTCTTCGGCGCTTCTCGTACGCCCTTCCTTTCCTTCACGCCCGTTAATTTTATGTTGTTTATATCTGCTTATCTCTGATTGGTTTGCGTATATGAGTCTCTGGAATCGTGTCTTTTTATCTCTCATTTGTAGAATTCACGTCGTACACAAGGTTTATGTCTCTCCCTTTGTAGCTCCCCTCCTGCATTTCCCCAAAGCTTGCGCACCTGCTTGAAACCCATATCACCTTTTTTTTCTCCTCAACATTTTCTCTGCTTCTTGGTACTTGTTCTAGGGTGGTTTAATGCTGCCCCACAACGTCCCAAGCCGAGGAATCTATTTTAGTTTCTAAAGCAGCGAGGACGATCCATCTCATCGGACTAACCTTTCTCCCAGCTGCAAGTACAATTGTAATTCTCTCCTTCGAGCTATGTAGAGATCTCCACCCTCGCATGCCGATCGAATTCTGTATATGTACGAGTTTCGCCTTGTACATCCCATCGCTGACTGGTGACGCTGGTCGGGGCTCCCGGTTTCTCCGTGGTTCTCAATCTCTAGTTCTGCTTCCTTGATCGATCCCCCCCTCATCCGTGATCGCCAGTGGTAAACTCGTAGAGGGTGGTCTGTTGTGATTGAGGAGACTTGTAGTCTGGTTGACGACCTGACGAGAAATCGATGAGGTAAGGGAGCACAAATAAGCAGTCAAATCATTTCATCCGTAATCAGACACTGTGTTACCAACAGCTCAGTATCTCTGCCAAGGGAGGGATGCTTACACATGAGGCAGTAAAATAAAACGACAAAGAAAAGGTGTGTTGTGTACGTTACAAGATGTGAGAAGGGTCGTGCTAAAATACAGGCTTGGAGTGTCAAGGTTTTTGTGCAGGAGGGTATCGATGCCAGAATAACCGTCTGAGTAGCGAATTGCGTACACCAACTAAACCCAGTTGTCTACTAGGGACTCGCGCATCTCACCGACGATTGCGGCTTGGCCTTGTCCTTGGAGTTCTGAGGGAGGGATCAGTGATGGGTATTCAACGAGGGGATGAAGGATGTAGGCTGACTGAAGGTGGCTTCGATCACACTGATCTCCATAGCTGTCGTATCGAAACCGGTGAATGCACACCAGTCGTTGACGACGAGACCGGCTCCTATCACGTCAGAACCGCGGTTTACTGTGCCAGCCTGATACCGTCTCAGTTCAGATCACAGGTCACTCCAACTCATGGGGGTGTCTGATGACGTACCACTAAAGGAACCTGCAGCAGGCTGCTCAACTCATCTTGATCTTGCACACTCGTCTTAGGGTGCACAAGTCCCCCTTGGTTCGAAATGGCACAATAACTTCCCACGAGAACGTTATCGGCGATCGTCTGTCGGAAGACTTCGACCTTCAACACGTCGGCAATGATCTCCTCGGTTTCGCGGTCAACATCCGGGTGTACGAGGGCGACGTAGTCGTTACACGCGATGACGTTTCCGAGGGCAGATAGTCGCTCCTCTACCCGTTGGACGGCGACTGCATCTGGGAGGGAGTTTCGGAGGTGTTGAAGCTCCTGGTCGTTTGTCGTTGATGGGACAAGAAGGCCGTGCCTGTTGCCTATGTTGAGGACCAAGCCTCAGTGTTACAGTCCTTCGAGTATGATCACGTTACGAGTCCTCACCAGCAGTTAATCGACCGACTATCCGTGTTCCACCGATAGAGGCGTGAACGATAGGAATGACGTCGCCGAGCTCGGACTCAAAGGCCGAGTAGAAATTTGTGCTGCCCTGAATCGCACAGAGGCAGTAGCTGTTTGTGAGTTTTGAGAAGACTCCGATATCGCTGCTGTTTTCGAATTGGATACCTGTGAAAGTCGACCCTCTCGTCAAGATCAAACGAAGAGTTTACAATGGAGGGTTACGCACGGGTAGCCATGATTGATTCGCTTTGAAAGGCTGGGGTGACTGAGAGTTTTTCTTGGATGAGGATTTTATAAACGGGAAAATTGAGTTGGCGTGACTGAGTGATCGAGAGTCTGCCGGAACCGACCCACCCGCTTCCGAAGGTTATGCGGACTCCGGAGTCAACGGACTTCGCTCCAACTCACGACCTCGGACCCGTTCACTTCCCATACGATGAACTACCTCCGTCAATCTGCACGCTGGATCCGTGCTTCGCCTAGAATTACGAATCACAGGCATGCCTTCAAGGCTGGGGGTCGAGCTGGGTTGCAATCTCGGATGAATTTTTCAACTCACGGTCCTGCCACCGCTGCGAGCTTGGCAGCTGAGACGCGTCGGGTCACGAAAGTCGAGAAGATTATCTTGGACACCATCAAGGTACGCCTGTGTTATCTTCACAGCTACGGTTTTGAATGACTCAATGACCAGGGTTGAAGGCAAATGGCCCCGTTTCGTTCTCGGAATACATGTCCCTATGTCTCGCCCATCCGACAGAAGGGTATTACACGAAACCGTTACGCGACATTCTTGGAGCTCGAGGAGACTTCATTACGAGCCCGGAGGTTAGCCAAGTGTTCGGAGAGGTTTGTCTTCAAACCACACATATTTTCATCGCCCACCTTAGCTGATATTCTTAGTAGCTCATTGGCGTTTGGTTCTTGACGCGGTGGTTGGCGAACGGAACTCCTTCTCCCATCCGTATCATTGAGCTTGGGCCGGGCAAAGGAACTTTAATAGTCGACATTCTGAGGGTTTGAGTCTCATCTCCTATACCGTAGCATACACCCAACTGACGGTCAAGATCTGTAGGCATTCTCGCAGTTCCAGGCATCCAAGGTAGCGATGCAGGAGATACACTTGGTAGAGACGAGCCATCCTCTGCAGTCTGTTCAGGAACAGGCCTTGAAGCCTTTCGTTGAGGAATTTGGCTGGAAGATTCAATGGCACGATAACCTAGATGCCATCTCGCAGACGGATAACCAATACACCATAGTTCTCGCGCACGAGTTTTTCGATGCTCTACCGTTTCATTTGATCGAGGCTAGTTTGGTATTTTCGAGAAAACACCAGCCAAGTACTGAAAGTCCACACAGAAATCTCAAAATGGATGGCAAGAAATCAAAATCGGCTCAACTTCATCCAAGCCTGAAACTACGACGATATTTACGCCTCCGGGCTCAACCGCTACCCTCCACAAACAAACCAAAAGTAACACCCCTACAACGAATTCCAACTTCCGCCTAGTCGCTTCCCAACCCAGCCCATCCTCTTCCCTCCTTGGTTTGGCTTCACCTAGATTCAAGGACCTCCCGATTGGGACGCGCGTGGAAGTATCACCTGCCTCTTTCAAGATCGCTCACCAAATCGGAAAACTGTTGTCCACAAAGACGGAAGGCTCGAGCTTGGGGGGTGCAGCCTTGATAGTCGATTACGGTGGCGATCATTTATATGGAGATTCATTCAGGGTGAGCCGTCCTGTTGTATCCCTCTCGCGAGATTGGCTGAACTAGTTTTTACTAGGCTTTCAGAGACCACAAACTCGTCGACGTATTCTACCAACCAGGCGAGTGTGACCTGACTGCAAATGTAGACTTTGCGTTCCTAAAGGAGGCGGTTTCCGACTTGCGTATGTACCATCTCTCACGAATCTTCCTCCTCTGACAACCCATCATCAGTCCTGACCCACGGCCCGATATCGCAAGCCGACTTCCTGACCCGGATGGGGATCGACGTACGAGTTGAAACTCTCAAATCGCAGGCGCCTCCAGAACGTGCAAACGTTATTGAAAAAGCAGCAAAGAGGCTTACGGACCTGACGGGCATGGGGAAACAGTATCAGGTACTGGGTTTCACGAGTGAGGCCATTTCTGGAGAAGATGATGGGCCATGGCCGTTCGTCAAGTTGGACGAGCAGGCCACTCTCAGGTAGGGATTTCCGAGGCTGTTATATTTTTTGTTACGGTTCCCCAGTGCATTTCAAACGTATATCCTGTTAAGCCCTAGGACCAGCGCCGGCAGGTTGGGGTGGTGCCCCGAAATGGAGATGGAGCGTGCGCACTCCACTTATCTTTCGAAATTATTGAAATGGCGTCCACGGGAAGGTCACCTCACTGGCCATCCCGTTAAACCGTCTCGTGAACAAGAAACCCACCGCTTGGAAGTTGCCGTAGACCAAACCTCTTTCGTTGAGGACTAGCTTGAACAAGTGCATCGGTCCCAAGCCCTCATATATACTTGACATCCCACTCGCCTGTTGATGGTTTACGAAACCACCAGAAGAAGCCCGCCACGCCAACTTAGCCGAACACCGCAATAAATGCATGATGGGCTGCCTAGTATCTGCCGAGGTTGACGTCGAGGGCGTTCTTGGTAGGATGCAATCGAGACCTTTGGAGGGTTGTCATGAAAAGATGAAACACTCAAACATCCAGCGCCCAGCTCCAGGCTCTGGCGCAGAGATGGCACTAGCAGAGAATTCTGCTGATATGAACGAATCAACCGAAGAAAGAAGAGATAAAAATTTCAAACAAGGGTGTATACCGATCAACGGCGAGTGCCGGTGAAGTACGCGCAGCACCACGCACGCCGCCCTAAGGAGCATCACAACGATCCACGAGGATTATCGTCATGATCACCCAATGGCGGTGCACGGAAGTAATGGAGAACGAAGTCAGTAAATCTACCTTAACCTGCGAGCAGAATCTACAGAAGTGCGGGAAAGATACCGTCGGGGGAGATTCGTTCGATTTCGCCCAAAAATATGTAGCTGAATTTTCGAAAGGGAAATGTCATCAGGGAGATCCTCCCTGTCGCCGCCGGCTCGCAAGTGAAGCGGAAGTAGTTACATAAGTTAAGCGCCCACTGACCGTCCATCGAAGGAGGATCCGGGGTGTTGATTTGAAAGTGATGATGTCAGAATCCAGATTTCCTCGTCATCGGGGCGTCCGAGGCCTGCACATGCCTGTAGTCTGTACACCAGTAGGGGCGGCCAGCATTTGCAGTGGACAAACACAGTTGGCTGCGTACGTGAGACCCCAGAGCTGATATTTCTCACATCTCTACTCATCTCTCGTCAGCGGAGATTCCGCAAGAAACTGTTAACTAGATACATCTGTGCCCCAATCAAGGTCGACGAACAGGTCGGACTCGGGATGTAACCTGAGTGCGTGTGTGCACTGGCCGCAACTCCCGAGCGCCTGTGATCTGCCCGCCACTCAATAGGGCTAAGTGTTTGGTAGGACATGCGGTAGTCGCGTTGGGAGCTGGAGTCGTCTAGTGATTGTGAAGTCCTTGAAGTGAATCTACCGCAGATGGGCGCGTGAAATCTCGCCGCCACTCGACAGTATAATAAAGGGCGAGCATAATGTCATTTCACATCCCTCCATGCCCCCCGAGATGACCCAACAACCTACCAAAGTGCCCCCATCCCCCAGCCTCAGCCCAGAAGAGACACTCTCCGTGGCACATACGGGTGAATCTATGGTTTTCCCTCGAACTAGTACTATTCCCCCCGAGGATTTCCCCCAGTGCTGCGAGAACCGGATGCGGCGTTATCTTTTCAAGCCCTCGGTTCTGGTCTTTCTAGCTTTAATCATGGCCGCAATAGTGTCTTTATCCCCAGCCTTCCTATCCAACTCGGACACTCTTGGTACAACCCATGAATCCTCACCCGATAAGGACGGAGTGGGTTCTTTGGACTCCTGTAACCGGTCAGGATTGTTCAATTGACCGAAATACCCCAGGTTATGATACTCGGCGATATTTTCCAATTCGATTGGATGATTACACGAACGGTGACCGTAATGTGGTCCATCAGTGGGTGGGGAAAGTATAGGTTGCCAACCGAGGGCGATCCTCCCAACGCCTTTCTACCTGTCAGTAGAGCTGTGGATGTATACCTTGATAAGTGGGTACAAATCCAGATCCTTCTTTATCTGGGAGTTAACTCGACAACAAAACATCAGCGTATCAAACCCAGTTTTTTCATATGATCCAACTCACATCCCGATGACCACCACCGGTGGAAAAATACCGTGAGATTTTCAACAGGTCTGAATTCTGTGAGTTTTACACAACTCGCCTTCTACTCAGCATCAGCAGTTTGTATCACTTCAATGTGGAACACAACATAGAAAGCAGGGAACAGTATTACACGCCAATTGACCTGTACTCCTTTTCGGCGTTCGCTTTCGTCGTCGAGAGGGCCACGAACAGGTCCATACCCATCATCAAGTTTGCAGTTTATGGCGCAGGACCAGGCGATTTCTCCGCGAGCTCTCGGGGGATACCGGCCAGGAACAGATTCGCCTACGATACCGGGGGTGGGTCGGCCACGGTGGAGGTCGAATCCTACGCGATGTTTGCTACGGTCAAACATTCCAACCGTGCACGGGTGCTCACTTTTTTCATGTTTACGGTCAACTGGATACTATCTTTGGGCTCGGTGATCACCACATCGGTCATGTTCAATGGGCATGGGGTGAAAGATACCGTCGCCCTTCTCCCCATTACAGTCATTTTGGCTATCCCAGCTATTCGAATGCTTTACGTGGGTTCGCCACCATGTGGTATATTTCTCGGTACGCACCGGAATTGAACTGCTCCCTTTACAAGGATTGACACCGCCTTTTAGATTTGGTAGGGTTCTTCCCGCAAATGATGTTAGTAGTGGCATGCACCATGGTAGTGTTGTCAGGTTTTGCTGTACGGACCATTCAAGGCAAAAGTGTCACTCGTGAGAAGGAGGAGGTGTAAAGATTAAGCGGGAAGCCCCCTGCAGCCGCTTTATTTATAGACGATGCTGTGTAGTAGTACTAAAATGATCGATCGACTCGTATTTATCACATAAATGATCCTCCGTCGCTGGAGAATACTTCCGTCAACTTTCGACAAAAGATCTCAACCGGACCTCCGGCCAGAGTTTGGGAGAGGGTAGGTCGAAAATCGGCCGATTGGACCGGTCGAAAGTCGACCAGAGTTGTATAATCCGACCAGTCGATCTGGATCGATCTTTGAATGAGGCGGTCTATCCGAGCAGCGCTGCTGTCCCATCGCACATTGTCGTTCTCCCCCAACCACCATTTTTAAGCAAATATGTTTTAAGTTGTATCATACACAGAATGACACCGCGAGGGTAGAAAAAAGGGGACACAAGAAGAGGATGTGCCTCAGAACCCAACGTCAGCACGGCACAGTGGAGCGAGAGTGGGAGTTGGGTAAATGAGCACCCAACCTGGCTAGCCTGCACCGGTCCCTGGGATCAGCGGGTTGACACACGAACTTACAATCAGTTTCCAGGTCCGTGAAAGGTTAGAATCTTTGTCGACGATGTCGAAAGAGTGGGAGGGAAGCTCAGTGATGGGAAGCGTTGGCAATTGAAGTAGGTGACATACTGGTGACGGCATGACTTAGAGTTAAGGGGGTGTCAATACATTGGATTCCAAACAAGGAGCGTTCCAGATGCTGCAATGGAAAGGCAGAAGTGTCAGAAACACGAGCGTGTGGCGAGGCTTCACGTACCAAATGGTTTCATCGGGTCCCTTATATCCTGGCATCTGATATGGGATGGTGGCTATAACCAATGGCTAGCCGAATCGTGATGTACGATGGGTAGCGTCGCAAGACCTTGTCGAGAATCCGATGGTGTGCCTGACGGGCGCGCACAAATGTGTCGAACGAAATCAACTGGCTCAGACGTGCCCGAATTTGCAGCCAAGGACTTTTACGGAAGATATACGCTGTCTGTAAGCCGGGGTGGGGGAAATGGAGCGTTATTCACCCGTTCGTGCATCCCGCAACGGATTCTGGCGCGGGCGGTCGTCGGTTGCCAGTCAAAACTCAGGGGGGGGGATAGAGGCGTTGGTGTCCAGACATCGCGAGAGTCCTGGCCAATGAGGTGGGAAGCGAGAACTGGAGGTTACTCGCCTCATTCGTCAGGGCCCTCGCACGGTCTACCACTATCGCATCGCCCAGAGCTCGCGTCGCACACGCGCGTTCGATTAGATACGCGTGCGGGCTTAAGCAGGGGGGGCCTCGACCGATGGGGAGCCCTCGAGGCTCCAGCCAATAGGGATATTCGACGTTTGTGAGGTGTCAACCAATCGTGAGTAGCGTCAGTCCACGTCCCACCGTTCGATACACCACCTACCACCACCGCAGCAGAACTCTCGGTGGAATCGTATACGAAAGACATCTTCCTGGCTGTCTAGTCCTTTCAGCTCTTTCCACCTCATTGGGGAGTGTTTGTACCATCCTCAAACTCTGGGCTCCAACACTGGCGTTTTGGTCAACGTGACCGGAGACACCTCGGTCAGGTTTGAGCATGAGGTCATGAGGGACCACGACGCGGAGGATACCAGACGGGTATCCGAAACCCTATTCTCGGATAAGGTCGCGTCCGAACACATCAAGAGTCGGAAAGAGGTGGGACAGAAGATGGATAACATCCGGCCGAACAATGCGTTGGGCGCCGAGATATCGCACTCTCGATCCTGCCGCTATCCAAAAGCTTACACAACGGTAGTGGCTCCGTGAGCTTTCAAGCGATTCATTTTCTCGGTTGCATGGGATCACTGAGGCTGAACCGTGTCGCAGGTGGGCGTGGAAGTCGAGATAAAGAATTATCAATCGTGGCTACGTGAATGTGGTCGTGTTGGTGGCGGAGGTACTTGAATCGTCCGCTCTGGACGTGGTTGACGGCGCACCAAAGTGTTACTCATGGATGTTACACAATGAACCTTACTATGATGCATCCGGTAGCCGCCCTCCGCATGTTGAATACACTTATTTTCTCTCTCGCCTACGATTTGTCTAACTGCCGACTTGGAGTACGAAGGACCTCAGAGTTCAAAAACCTGGCCGTATGAAATCTTCCACGGCGTATGTCAACCGGTCGTACAACTCGAGTTGTGTCGCCGGCAGAGCCACGATCCAGCTGTGCATCGTATTTCGGTCAGGTCAGTCATCGACGCAACCATCGCCCTCTGATTGTACCGACCAAGCTAAGTTCCATGCTTGTTGGCCACCTAACGCTGGCGTGATTCTGAGGAGCGTCCTGTTTACTTGTCCGTGTAAGTTGTTGGTTTAGAGGTAAATGCGGCGATCGATAGAACCTCTCAAGGCGATCTTGACCTCCGACGCCCTCTGCGTTTGCTGCGGTACCTATCCTGAGGAGAGCGAGATCGAGAGTGATTCCGTCGACGACCTTCGTTTCTGTCGGCGTTGGATGTTTCCCGTTGTTCTCGTGAGGTTCCCCTTTGAGACCTGGGGATCCCGTCGGGGAATTCGTCTGTGCCATCCGTTCCGGCCACAATGTCGCTCCCTTGAGTCTTCGGCGCAGCGGCAGCCCGGGCAGCTTCCTTATCCTTCGTTCTCTTATACATCAACTTCTTGATGCACCTGTCGCACAGCACCACCTTCACCAACGCGTTCTTCGCCTCCCCTTTCTCGACATAAGCAAAGGGGAGCTCGACAGTGTTGAGATGGAAGCTGTCGTCGTCGGGTTCTGGAGAATGATGGTGACACCTGGTGTTACCACACGTCGTCTCGCCTGCACCTGAAAGGACCTCGGATTCTGTCCGCCAACGTAGGCTGAACTAGTTTCGTTAGCTGGTTATTACCTGCTTCGTCAACGAGAAACGTCGGCGTACATTACCGGATTTGTAGTGCTTGAGATCGCATACGGCGAATTCTTTGTACAGGCTGTCGTAGTACTTTTTGGCGACCTTGTCGTTCCACGGTAGATCCTTGGTTTCCTCGTCGTCTGCCCGGAGGAACCTGTATAGCCTGGTCAGAACGCTTAAAGTCAAATCCAACTGCGCGACATACTGATGTGAAGATTTCAGTATCTCAAATTCGGTCGTGCCCTCTAGATTGGGGACTTTGCTTGAACTACCATGTGACTGCGAAGCCATCTTATAGGCAAAGAGTGAATCAGATAGCGTCAGCAGCCATGAAGGATCGGTCGCCTTGCTGCTCCGTTGGCACGTGACCCGAGAGCACAACTTCCTCCGTTTCCGACACCTCATCCTCCCGTGTTTTCTCCCAAATGTCCACACCAATCATCCTCGGAGTCGGAGCTATCGCGGCCGCCATTGCCGGTCGTACTCTTGTCAGAAGGGGTATCATTGGCGGGAGGGGCGTCGCACAGGAGTGGGCCAGGGGTGGTTTCAAAGCTAAAATGGACCGGAAGGAGGCCCTCTCGATCCTCGGCCTTAGGTACGTTTCTCTTTCAATCTCCTAGCTGTGCTAAATCTCGGTACTTTATGTGTGCTGTAGGGACGGGCCGGTCTTGAAGACAAAGATCAAGGATGCCCATAGGCAAATCATGCTCGCTAACCATCCAGATCGAGGTGGTGCCCCGTACCTCGCGAGCAAAATCAACGAAGCGAAGGATTTGTTGGAGAAAACTGAAAAGCGGTAGTCTTTGCTCCGCTTTCGTCACTCCGGTGTTCTTAGATAGGTACGGGGGAAATGCTTGTCCGATTGTCCGTACTCACCGGTTCTTTGTCCAGATCATTCCATAAACCTTTACATTCACATAATTCACGATCATAATTTCGACTGCTCTCCCAGAAAGTTTCTCAAAATTGATTGTCGCAAAAACAAGGTATCTAGTGGTATCTCCATCCAAGAGACCCGTATCTTGTTTCCAGCCTCAAGAGGGTTTTAAAGCGGTCTCATGTGTCCGATTTCCGCGCCCCCATCTGTTGGGCAGGAACGACCGTCTCATCGATCCTCGCGGAATCCTTGTCACTCACTATTAGACTCTTCTCCCTGGTTTGACTCAGAGAGAGCATTGACGAGAGAGATAGGCCTTAGCAGTGGGCCTGTTACTAAGTCCAGTACCAGCAGCGTTGCACTAAGTACTACTCTGCGCGACCCTGGCCCGCGAGGAACGCAGACTCCAACTCCTTGTCGGGGACTTCAATGTGCGGGGTTCATCCAAACTCGGTTGAATGATCGGTTTTGGGGCGGGTGTCATGTTTGTTGCAGTCAGGGACGTCAGTGGCGAGGTCGCGGGACTTCTCGGGGGAGCCAGCGGCCTTGTATGCCCCAGCGAAGGCGGTGACAGTCCAGTAAGGCTCCAACCATTCCAGTTACGGCGCTCAACGTTGGGGTAGACCGTTACACCGAGTGTTGTGGGGGTCTTGACTACGCATCCGATGCTTTCCTTGTAGGTATCCAAGGTACCAACGTACTTCTTGACGCTCGAGTTGGTCATGAGGTTGGCGAGGGGGTCAGGTTCGATGATCGCAACGATTTAGCGACCAGGGAATTCTGACACCGATCTGTCGGTTCCTACATCTCGCTTAACACTAGATAAGGGCTGCCTTCGGCCGCGAACAGCCATACCGGTAACTAGGCCACGAAGAAGGATTGAACGCGACGTTGTGTATGTATCATGTTTATCCCGTGCTGATCACCCAAACCCAAAGTTGATCGATAAAGCTCGCCCGGGACTGAGCGAAGGATCGCGTCACAAGTTCAATGAGAGGGACGGGATAAAAGGGCAAAACTGAACTTTTTTGGGTTACATACAAGTATTGGTACAACGGTATGAGTATAAATCAAACCATAAACAAGTGACTTCTGGTGCCTTGGGGCTTTATTCTTCGTTCGCTAACTCTGGGTGGGGCCATCACACGGGCCAGGACTTACTTCTGGTGGTGGTTATCCAGGAAGATCCTGCGTCAGGGTATTCCCAAACCATAGCACCGCCATCTGTAGTGGGAGTGAGCACTGACGAGTGGCTCTGACATAGAGATACTCACCCCAACCGGAACCCTTAGCTTGAGAAAGGCAAGAAGAAAGGGTACCAGGGTTTATATAACCGCTGTTTGCAGACCCCGTGTTCGCAGGTTTACCGATGACAATTTTGCTGACCGGGACGCCGGACGCTGCGATCTCAAACACGGAGCTCTTGGGCCACTGGGAAGACGAGGCCCGGAGGAGATTGTGGCAGGTGGTATATTCGGTGTTACCCTCTGTAGGGGCGTGAATTTGGAATGGTCTCAGTGAGCTGTAGCGATTGTTTGGGCTTACGATTATAGAACTGGATGTTGTACCAGTCGATGAGGTCTCCAACCTCCCGATGGACAGTCAAGTAAGCGCCGTGCTTGTAAATTCCTGGAGAGAACCAGGGTGCAACGGGGGCGTGGGTCAAAATATAGCCGCCTGAATGAAAAGTCATTATTAACAAAGGCTGAGAGAGGTGTTCCGGGCACTTACTGCTAGAGGGAAGGATGACGCGAAGTTGTCGGGTGAAAGAAACGAGCCATGCTTCGGCAGTACCTGTGCCTAAAGTTAGGGGCTCGATCGTTCGTGTCACGAAGGATCTACATACCACCATCCATCGCTCCGAAGTCCTGATCACGTCATCAGCCCGTTACAGTCCAGGGAAACAAGCGGAACGTCCTTACCTCGTAGTCGACATCGATACCGTCCAAGTGGTACTTCTTCACCCAATTACCCATGGTAGTTGCAAGAGCGACGGGGTCGAGTCCAGCGCTGGTCGGGGCGTCGGTCGAACCGAAGGCGGATACGACCAACTTGATACCTGCAGCGGCGTATTGGGACTTGATTGAAGCACGTTCCGCGGCCGTCAGAGTCGTCCAGGCCTGAGCGTTGTCCCAGGCCCCAGCGACGAGCAGAAAAGATAAATTCCTGGGGTACACAGGGTCAGTATTTTGGATGAGGTGATAGGTCATTGTACCCTCACAAGACGTTGTAGCCCTTGATAGCGGAGGGATGAGGCGGAGCGGAAGAACCACTCCACTTGTCGGAGTATATTACCCAGTGGGGAGCGGCCGGGATAGCACGAGCCGCTTCTTCATCGGACAAGTCTGCTGGAGCGGGAGCGGCCAAGACCCCAGATAGCAGGCTGAGGACGGCGGCGACGATCGAGAATCGAATGAAGACCATGAGTGAAACGTTAGGGTGAAGAAACCAGAGACTACTGGCTGAGTTTCGCCATCCTCAAAGCCACCCTCCTTTTATACAGCAACACTGAAGGGGCCCCGAGGGTTTTTCCCGGTTAGTACTCAAAAATCATCCCCTCCAGAGATGAGAGACCGGCGAGGCTCTCCGAGGATTAGATGGAGTAATCTGGGTATCGTATGGCCCAGTGTTCTTGTCCCATGTGGTGACTGCAGGCAAAATAGGCAGCTGAGATAGAACCCTTCGATGATCTCGTCAAAATGTGTAGGAGGACGTGGTTCGCGGTGTAGAATTAATCGCGTGCAATCCCAGATGACTTGGGATGGTCTTCCTCAAGGTACAGGAACGGTGTCGGTTATATTCATATACTGATGATCAGCGGTGGCGGGGGTCAGACCAAGGACGAACGAAGGTGCTGAGTTCCCAGCGCACTTAGAGTGCTGAAGGAAACCCCAGCGGCACAGTGGACGACTGTGCGAGAAACGAAGATAGTAGGATATTGGCCGGGAGCAAAGAAAATCGGCGGCTCGTTATCGTTGCCGGAGGTGGATTGGAGGAGAGAAGCATCGGTGACCCTCGTGGCTCTCGACCTCTTTCCCACTCTCACCGATTGCACCACCAAAGAGTATGAACGAAGACTTCATCTCGTCAAAACTAGGGACTAAAGAATAGTAAGCAACCACGCGCAAGCCCGCGCTCTTGTGACGCCTTCATAAACGATTAAAATAACCGACAACGTCAGCTGGGATAATACGTATCACGAGGAACTTCAAAACTTCCATGATATAGGTGATGAAGGAGAAATCTGGTGACCTCCACTTCCATCACCTGTACGCGACCGGGTAAATACTGACATCAGGTGATTGGTGTACGCTTTGTGCTTGGTTTAGGTTTGGACTCGAATCAGTCGAGAAAATGGTCGATTGGACCGTGGATCATTATCCTGTCTCGACCGACTCGGCCGAATCTCCGTCGGTTCTGGAGATCGGGTGCGGTAACGGCACGCTATTGTTCGCGGTCCACGAAGCCGGATACAATCCCAAAAAGATACACGGCATCGATTGCAGTGAGAACGCAATCTCGCTCGCCAAGTCTATCGCCTCGGGAAAGGAGACGGAAGATGCAACCTCGATTCAATTCACCGTCCACGATTTCTTAACAGAGGATCTTCCTAGAGACGATACAACTTCCGACGGCTGGGATCTCATCCTTGATAAGGGCACCTTTGACGCTATTTCCCTGGGGAAGAAAGATGAGGATGGTTGCGCGCCCTATCGGCGGTATCCTCAACATTTAGCGGCGCTGATGAAACCCGGCGGTCGTTTCTTGATTACATGTAAGACAGAAGCTTCTCATCCGCGCTTTGTGCTTAGGTGCTTGATGGTTTTCTAGCTTGTAACTTTACGGAAAATGAATTGAAGTCCGTGTTCCTGGTACCAGAGGCAGGGCTGGTATATCAGTGCGTGCCCTGTATGTCAACAGGTTAGTGCTGGGGATTAACGCTTCTTGAAACCCCAACTCTAGTTCACGAGTCCAGCACCCTACATTTACCTTTGGCGGTAAGAGCGGGAGCATCGTGGTAACACTGGCATTTGAAAAACCACAATAGACAGCGATAGCGGACGAAGTAATCTCCTCATAGATTATCCCCCAATGCTTCCGTAGATATCTCAACCGCCCAGGCTACAAACCCGTTGACATCCCTCTCTACGTCCTTCTTGAACACATGGTTGATGAAATAGTAGAGCCCGGCCCGGAGCCCTTCGTGGGCACCCGCTTTTCGAAAAACGTCCTCCACGGAATCTCTGTTCCGCAAGGTGATCTTCTGAGCAAGGGGCTGTGTGCTCTCCGTCACAGAGGGTATCGAGATCTGCGTGTCAACGAAGAGTTGTGATAAGAATTCCTTTAGAAAGCTTTTAGTCTGGTCCTTGAGGGCCAAAAAGTCGACAGGCTATCGGCCTCGTCAGCATGTGACTGAAATGCTGGGCGTCGGGATACTAGCCTTGAAGATAGTCAAACTGCAACAACCCTTAGCAACCCACCAGGAATACGCTCTGGCCGTATTCTTCAACCTGTGGTGGCTGATCGATCTCCCCTGGGATGAGAACGCAAGTTCGTCTTGATGCTTCAATAGCTCTACACCACCCACGTTGCTCTCCCCCAACTCGCGGAGGAAGTCCCATAAACAGAACTGCAATGTGATCTTGTAGGAATGCGAAAATCGACACAGTTCTTGGCATACAAGGGTGTAGTATGGGTTGTACACCTTCTCCTGTAGAGCGGACCGAGTCACTTCAGTTGGGACGTCAGGGGAAGAAAGGTACGACGGACGTTACCGCAACAATGGAGGAGGACACGGACGATTTCTCGTTGTTGAACCTCCGTGAGATTCAACTGTCCGAGCCTTTCGCAAGCGTCCATATAGTCCTGTCGAAGAGATCGAGGGACACACAAAGGCGCTACTGGATCTGCAACTCACCTCGCTACTCATCAACACCACAAAGATGCTTCTGCGAATATCTGTATTCATTCCCTGTTTCCGAGCCAACTTCAAGAGGTTGTTTTCCCGGTCAGCCGCAGCCGCAGCTCGCGTCGGGTTTTCCTTATTCTCAGAAAGCGGGTCTCCATTCCACGCAGCACCGACTAGCCACCACTTCCCTCTGTCCTCAGCGGAATGCAAGTCCTCGAGAGTTATTCGAAGGGGTTCGTGAGGCTTCGCTACGCAGGAACCGTAAAATTTCCTGAACTTTGGCATGAGGTAGAAGGGCGACTCACCATGCCGCTTCTTGTTCATCCCGGACAAGAATTTTTTTAGTCTTTCTACTGCCTCCTGTGCACCAGTTCCGTTGGCACCACCGCCGATCGCCTTTTTCACCTTATTGTTCTTCAAGTTCGATAAGGTTTCTATCATAAACTTGGTTCGCGAACTAGAGAAGCATCACCAGTTGGTGACAAAATGCATATGGTGCACTCCAGCTCACCTCGTATCTGTAGAGCGCTCGGGAGCTTTGGTGTGGACCATTTGGATGATGTCCCTCAACGCGGATGGGTCATCTTGTCGGAGCTGCAGGCCAGAATCTTCGGTGGCTCAGCGAAGGGGCGTAATGGGGAATATAGGTACTCACTTCTCACTATCTTGAGCAGAAGTTCGACGTTATACTCAGAAAGCCGAGGTTGGTTGAGCAAGTCCCGGACAAGGTCATAGATTAGGATGCATGAGATGACTTGGAAGTTGTAGAGTTCAGAAACCAAAACGATGAGGTTAGAGGCCTCCTTCCCAGGCTCATCCTGATCCTGGCGGCTGTTTCTTGTGTGTTTCTCGTACGCAGAAACTGTGGATTGAACAAAGTATGCCGCTAATGATCGTGCATAAAACAGACTTTACCTATACTCGATGGGAAGAAAACTCACCGAACTCAATACCAATCATACGGTATAGACCAGCTACGAGAGCTGCGTAAAGCACGACGTAGGATTCCAAGTGGGTGGTGTTTGACGAGATACCGTCGAGAATCAGGTTGGTTAGCGTAGAGGTGATATCTAAAGTACTTCAACTAGGTCAGAGTAGGTTTCGTTCGGTAAATGGAAAAGCACATGCCATTCCGACTATGATTACGATACGTCTCTTCAACCCCATCTAAAATCGATGAAATGTTTTGTTCGCTCAGACTGGAAACTCTGTCAGCGTGAATGATAAATGTGGTGAATAGGCAGTGTACCGATTCAAGAGCCCTTTCAATTGTCTGGTCAACTTGACCAGGCTCTCTGATGATTGACTTTGAACGCCTGGGGCCACTTTGCGAAGGTGTGGAGGGGCGTATTTAGACCCAGGCTGAGGGGTGGGCATAGTTGTAGCGGTCTCTTGCGGTTTTACGGGTGGGGGGACAGTATCTTCGTCGGGTTCCGAACGCTGACCGAAGCCTGTCCACTCGCCGTAGTCCTCGTCGTCAGACTCAGTGTTCGTGTTACCCTCCTCAGCTTGAGAAATTGACTCGTTGACATCAAGCTCGTCTGCAAACCCAGGGTCGAGTTCTGGGCCCTCTCCCTTAGATACACCGGATTCGGGGTACAACTGGGCCTTGGGGAACTTCAGTGAAAACCAATGGTGTCATCGAATCCTTGACGCACGGCTGACGATTCGAAGGTATCCAAGTCTGTGAGTAACTCTGTGGAAAAGATGCTCGGTTGAACCAGCCGAAGTAGCAGAGGAGGACATGCACGCACCGTCGAGACCATCGTCCGCTAATCCCGAACCATAAGTGCTTGTTTTTGTCCCGTCCTTCGTCCAGCCCAGCTTTCCCTCCAGGTAGCGAATATACGCATCCTCTTTGCCTTCCTCCTGGGTTCTCGGGAGACTAGAGTAATCCGGGGAATCACCAATAATTTTTTGGAGTGGTATTCTCTTCTTGGGCTTCGGATTTGATACCTTTGCCTCGGGAGGCGGGGCGGAGACCCTAGGCTTTTTTGCTACGGGGACATCTTCGTGCTCTTCCCGGGCTGGTCGCTTGTATTGCTGATGTTGTTTCGTAGCGTGATATTCAGCCCTCCGTTTTTTGCTCTCGATCCGTTCCAGTCTTCGGTTATCTTTCCTCGATAATCGACCCTTTGAACGGCCTGAAGTTTGAGACTCAGTCAGTTACTAACGAAGCAATCCTGTACGTTGAATACCGGAGTGAGCAGGAGTAGAAGAGCTGATTTCCTCCAAAAGAACCCTCGGGAGGTGAATCATGAAAAAGACACGGTGGGAACGTGACTGTGGCTGGAAGGAAATGATCAAGAGATGGCTTCCACTCCCCCTCCACCCAACAACTTTTTTATCCCTCCAATTCCGAGAGTCAACCAGCGCCAGAGAGGATCGTTCAACACTTCTTTCTCCTTTGGACCTCAGTCGCTTGTAAACTCGTACATCGAGGCCAATTCGAGCTCGTTGTCGGCCCTTGATCCAAACCGGTCGATCTTACAGGTCTCACCTGTCCGACCTTCTCCTATACGACCTCTCCGGAGGACAAAAGAAAGTATTGGGCGGCATCCTCTAGCGAACGACACCACCGATATCTTCCAGGACACCACCGATCTCTCTGAGGGTGTCACAGATGAACAGGAGGAAGAGGTTGAATGGGGGATGGTTGACAGAATGCGGCTCTGGAGACACGATGCTTTAATGCAACACCTCTTCGATTCTGCCGCATTTTGGGGAGACAAAATCCTCAGTTGGACGAGTAAGCCTCCTTCACCCCCCGTTCAGAGATTGGGTATTCACAGTCGCGACATAGACGATCCCAACGATGCATTCTGGCTCGCCCAAACGTTCTTCATGACACACCAATATGCGCGTGCTGAGCAATTACTCATAAGAGCTTTTCCCACCCCAGTTGCGAACCACGACGTGACCAAATTCCCGTTGACGAATGGCCACGCGTACCCCCTCGTCCAGTTCTCTACCATCCACCCAAACATTGCCGCGCTTTCGGGTAAGGGAAAGGCTCGAGAGGTTCCCGAACCCGTGTCACCATCCAAACGCGGAATGCGCTTACCTGTCGGCCCAAGTAGCATGGTCAACGCGGCTGTGGAATATCCAAACGGCGCGTCAAGGCTCGTCGACATGAGTGTTGCGTGTCGGTACCTTGCTGCATTGTGTCAGGTGAGGTTGTTCATTTCAAACCGTGCGGGGGTGCCAATCCAGTCTCAGATACGACAAGGAAAGTGGCACAGCGCAACAGAAATGCTTGGAGAATCGAACCCGTTTCGAGATTCAGGTAGGAAAATTTCCCGGTGTATTCAACGCTACTAAATCCGGCTGGTCAGGTAAGAGCGGACCTGCTGTACCGAATGTGGATGGAGGGATTAAAGTAGGGATACTTAACCCGTCCCTATCACGACATTCTCACACAGGTTCAGGTCGAAGCATCAATGTGTCACCTAAGAGGTTTGGTGATGCTGAAGTTGAATCGGTCGGACCAAGCCAAACAGTGCTTCTTGGAGGCTCTAGCACTTGATGTTAAATGCTATGATTCTTTTGAGCAGCTGATTAACGGAGAGATGATGTCTGCTGATGAAGGTGACCAACTTCATCTTACGAGCGCACCTTCACTCACACGAGTTCAGAGTGGGATTTCATCCAGAGCCTCTCCTATAAGGACCAGACACCGGAAGATGCGGACTTCATCCGTTTAATATACACATCACGGCTTCGCAAGTACAAACACACGGAAGAGCAAGCGTTGACACGAAAACGGCTGGTTGAAGAGTTTGGTCTCTCCGATAACCCTGATGTACTATACAGTTTTGCAGACGCCTTATACACCCAATTCCGGTGGGCTGATTGCTTTGCGATCACTTCGAGGTTTGTCATCCGGTGGTATCCTTGCGAGTATATTTCAAATAGCCCGAAGAATATTAGGTCTCGTCGCGATTCATCCTCCCACCATCCCAATGCATATAGCATGCATGTACCATCTGTCCAATCTTCACTCGAAGCTATTCATCCTGGCCCATGAGATGGTGGATAAGGAACCCGAGAACGCCGTTAGTTGGTACGCCGTGGGGGTTTGGTACCTGACTGCGAAGAAGTGGCAAGACGCCCGAACTTACTTCAGGTACACTCATGCTCGCTGGAAGAAGTAATGGCTGACTATTTATCAAAGCAAGTCTACACTTATGGACCCTCGCTCTGCTCCCACGTGGCTGGCCTTCGCTCACACCTTCGCGTTGGAAGGAGAGCACGACCATGCGGTCACAGCATACTCGACGTGTTCGCGTCTCTTTCCAGGGTAGGCCACTTGAGGCGAGACCTTTCGGCATTACTGACATGGACCAGATCTCACCTTCCACTGCTTTTCATTGGTACGGAACAGATGATGCTCTCCCACCTCATCCACGCGGACGAAGCCCTCAGTGGTGCTCATGCCATGTGCGACGTTGACCCATTGTTGGTCAATGAGAGGGGTGTTTTCAGGTTCTACAACCAAGAGTGAGCCTTGCGGAACATTCTCTCCTGTATTTCAAAGGCCTGACTGTTGCCCAGTTACGCAGGAGCTATCGAGCTGTTTGAACAGGCGATACAGTTAGCTGAGATAACACAGACGTCTCAGGCATCGTGGGTCAACACGTTCATCAATCTGGGCACCGCCTACAAGCGAATCGGGTTCGTTTTCTGTTAATGTCTTGCTACTAACTCGGAGCTGGAGACTTGATCCACTCAACTTGACTTATCCTCTACAGGCGACTGACAGATGCTCGAGACACCTACAAAAAGGTGATCGAGATCGACCCTAGGAACGTCCCGGCCCTCGTCTTCCTCGGAAGTGTCTGCCAGCTCCTCGATGACCCCGATAAAGCCATTGTCAAATACCACGAGGTATTCTGGAGTCGCTGAATTTCTATTGGCGTTAGACTCTGTTGATCTTTTTTTTTCTAGGCTTTGAGTCTCAGTCCCATTAACGGACAAGCGATTGCGTTGTTAAATTTATCTTTAGACGCAACGAGTTACGTCCGGCCAAAGGAGGCTAAACCTATGCCTTCTTGGATGAAGATCGCGTTCGAGAAGTTACAGCCCATAGCTGCTCGCACTCCTGCGTCACCGACCGGTGCGGACGTGGACGAATCTTCCGTGGATGGAAGCATTTGAGTGCTTGAGCGGGTAGATATTGTCATTGAGGTCGGTATCCCATAAATGAAATATGAGACAAAGAGATCCAGTTCCTCCGAACAGCAATTCATTCGTGGTTCCACCGCATTTAGGTGCACTGTGAACGCGTTCATGGGCCCTGCGGGTTGATGCAGTGCTTGGTGGTGCCTCCTTGTTTGTCACTTGGCCAGGATCCTTAGGGGGTTATGTATTATTTGTCACGACACTTCCACGAGGCGCTTGATATAAGTTCCGGCCTGACCCTCGCCACACTTTTTGTTCTTCATCTTGCCCACTATGGTTGGTGTCTGTCGCGCCCTCTTGGATACCGGAAGCTGTAGCGATGATCACTGTCGTTTCCACCACGACGTTCACATCTGCGAGGCGTGTAGTGTTGTCTGTCTCACAGGTAATGCCTTCCAAGCCCACTTAGGTGGCAAAAATCACCGGAAAACTCTGCAAAGAGCCGCTTACGCCCAGGCGCACGGTATTGACACGGAGTTTTGCGAGCTTTGCCAGATCCCTATTCCAGATAACAATTGGGAGTGGCACCAACGGACGAGGAGACACGTGAACAAGCAACGTTTCCTCGCCTTCAAGTCATTGCTTGAGGAGGTGGAGAAAGACAAACACGGGATCTCTGTCTCGGCTGCGGAAGGTGTCGATTACGGAATCATCGAACTCGAGGAGGCTCAGGCGGGGAGGAGTGTTACGCTTGCGATCACCACATCGGTCCCCCTATCCAGTGTCCGTTTGGTTGAAGTGAAGTTGACTTCGACTTCTAACCGTGGCCGAACTTCGCCGTGAGTTTCTTTCGGTTTCGTCTTCCGTCGAGGTAACTTATAATCCACGTTGAAAGTTTTTTCGTGGAGTTTATTGCGAACAAGATAGTCTATGGACGGGCGACCCATCTCACCATCAATTTCACTCAAACTTATCGTGGCCGTTACGAAGATCGTGCTGAGATTCTTTTCGAGGATACAAAACTCGGAAAGGAATTCATGATTGTTCGGCCACTTCGCGTGATAGTGGGCAGTAGGGAGGATCACGCTGCCCTCCGGCCTACCGCGCCATACATCCCACGGAGGCGTACGAAGCGCGCACCTGTGAACGAAGTGGTCCCAGGTGTGGTAAGTACATCTCGACCACAAACCCAGGGCGACTCTTACTTGGGTTGTAGCCGCCAGAGTCCAACGCAGCGATAACCTGGAGGGTTCTGCTACCGCAAGCCGAGATTCCCGCACATATCATTCTTGCATTGAAGTACGGGTCTACCAAGGTCCAGATTGAGAGTATCAAGCGCAGCGCGCTCCCCAGGACCTTCGAGGCCGCTACTTATGGTCGGCACTTCAAAACTCTACTCTGGGCCGAAGAATTCCAGATGGAGTACGTAGCGCAAGTTTGAATTTTCTGAATGTTTCTAACTCACGGCCAGGAATGACCTTGAGAGATACGATATCTCCGACGCAACGTTAATGCACCATGGGCGTTACCACTTGTAAGAAATTTTCCCTCCCTATAATGACGTCTATCTTCTCAAAGAGTTCTCAGCTTGGAAGTCCCTGGACTCGCGGAAAAGCGCCCCAGTGTCCTCAAAGGTAGGGTTGCTGCGAAACCTGGTACGTTGTACGCTGATTGTATTCTCCAGGTGACACTGTACTCGTTCAGCCACAGGGAGAAACGAGGTGGTTCGAAGGATATGTCCATCTAATTCGCCAACGTGAAGTTGGCCTGTGTTTTGCGAGATCGTTCAGAATGACAAGCCCCCAGCAAAAGTTTTCCGTTCGGTTTAAACTTAATAGGATCCCGGTTCGTCGACAGCACCAGGCGATGGACACTGTATTCGAGCAGACCAGGGCCCTGTTCCCCACCAGGGGACACTTTAGTGCAATCGCTTGCCCTAGCATTCTCGGAGTACGGAGAGCGATCTACAATCCGGATATAGCATCCAACGGGGCGCAACTCCAGGCCATTGCATCCATCCTGGCGCTTCCTGCAGGCTCACCCCCTTTCTGTGTCTTTGGCCCGTACGTGCTTTACGCCCAGTTAATCCGAATCTCCGTTTAATCTACCTTCTAGACCCGGGACTGGCAAAACTGTGACCATCGTTGAAGGAATCCGGCAATTACTCCGCCAGAACCCGCTCGTCAGGATCCTAGCTTGCGCTCCCAGCAATTCGGCTGCTGACCTTATTGCGGAGAGATTGGCCGGTGTCCTGTCTCCGGGTGAATTGTTCCGATTCTATGCGTCCTCGCGTTCCAAAGAGTCTACCCCAAGCAAGCTGGAGGACTATACTTACCAGGTCGGGGAAATGGGAACATACGCTGTTCCACCCATGTCCAGGATGACAAGGTTCAAAGTGATAGTCTCTACGTGTGTGTCCGCATCAGTCTTCCATGGGATAGGGATGCAATGTGGTCATTTTGGATACATATTCGTCGACGAGGCTGGTCAAGCCACCGAACCGGAGGTTATGATCGCTGTGAAGACTATGGCGGACAACGCCACGAGGGTGATCCTCTCCGGTGATCATAAACAGCTTGGCCCCATCATTCGGTCGAACGTTGCAAGGGCTTTAGGACTTGAGACCAGTTATCTGGAACGGCTGATGGGTCGAGACGGGTATGAGGAAGTGCAGAACTACGGCATTAGGTTCTTCAACTCTTGCCTGGCCATTGCACGATTCACTTACCGTTTCTTTCTAGCGTTGTGAAGCTCGTGAAGAACTTCCGGTCTCATGAAACCATTCTCCGTTTCCCCAACCAAAACTTCTACCGAGGAGATCTACAGGCTTCTGCCCCGCGTCAAGTAATCGATTATTTCATCAATAGAACCATTCTCCCGAACCCTCGATTCCCAATCTTGTTCCATGGCATCGTGGGGAAAGACGATCGCGAGGCGTCTTCTCCATCTTTCTTCAATATCGAAGAGGTCACGGAAATCAAGGACTATGTGATGCGACTCAAGCGGAATTACCGAATCAGTTCGTGCTCTGATATATTGGTCAAGTACAGGTCACTGATACTCTACCCCAGCGGATCATGAAATTGGTACGGTAGCAGTAATACCACGCCACGAGGTGTATCCTGATCACTACCAGGTATAATCACCCCGTATCATGCCCAGGTCCTGAAAATACGCGCCACGCTTAAGGCGGTCGCGGATGAAGTCAAGGTCGGGAGTGTTGAAGAGTTCCAGGGTCAGGTACATCGCAAATCGAACGGGTTTCGGTTTCAGAATCACAACTATTCTTATAGGAACGCAAAGTTATCATCATCTCTACGGTAAGGAGCAGCTCTGAGCATATCAACTATGATGTTCGTCACACTCTCGGTTTCGTGGCCAATCCTCGACGATTCAACGGTAGATTTCACAAATGACTTCATCCCCTCCTTGCTGGCTAAGACACTTTTAGTTGCCGTCACACGAGCGATGGCATTGCTGATTGTAATCGGCAATCCCGAGGTCCTCTCCCTGGACCCTATGTGGCGCTCATTCCTCAACTACATCCGCAGGAATAACGGATGCATCGGAGTGGAGATCTCTTGGGACTACAACGAAGAAGTCGACGTGGCAGGGGACTATGCTGAGAGATACAGAAACGCCGGCATGGATGATATGAACGCATTGACGATCCGGTTGCAGGAGCGTATTGTTGCAAGGGCTTCCGTTGGGGACGCTGAATCCGATGATGAAGGAGGGAATGTTGACCGCCCATGGAGAGATATTGAGTAGAGAGTGCGTGCGTTTGAATATGGGTCTGTCTTGTAGAATTACCATTTGCAGAAAGGGCAAGAGAGAGTCGTACATTGAACTTTGACTAACATGGACTGGATCACCAGGACCACAACCGTAGAAGAGTTAGAGGTTGAGTAGGTCGCCATTGCGGTCGCGTCAAAGGTCATGTTTCCCATCATCGTTAAGACGCATCTCTGGAATCTGCCGCCCTTTCACCCCCTCCTGTTTCATCACCCCCCCAACCGCTCGCGACAAACTTGCGAAAACCGCGTGTCGGCCGTCAGGGAAATTAAAGGACCCCTCCATCGCCAGATAAGTGACAGCGGTGATGTGTAATTTACCATAACTTCTGGTTTCAGCGAACGTGCAGGTTTGATTCTGACTGATAATTATAGTCAAACACGAACAAAAGAAAAAGGACAAGTTTGTCAGACTTTCGAAAGAGCTCGAGTCTGAGGCGCGAGACACGGTGACTGTACGCATATAGGCTGGGACCGATCAACGGCCCTGGCCCGAGCGGTCGTCGTTTGCCTGATCGGCCGAGTTGCTGGAACTCCGCGGCCCTATATTTGTACAAGCGGGATCTAAGACGAGGGCTGGTGTTTGACCGCATGGTAGAAACAGTGAAACAGGAAATCCGAGTAAGCGCAGTACCACTCCCCTCTTCTCCCCACGTCCATCTAAAAAAAAACGGATGCTCAATGAAATATTGCAAACTTGAAGATACTAAGATCGGTGCAGCGGCCCTGGCGCCGAGGCGATTAGGCCACAGACGTCGAATATACTCAATGCCGATGTGTTGGCCGCAATCGATCCAGAGACGCTGGTCGTCAGAAAGGTTAACGAAGGTTCATTCAAAGGACCTAAGAAAGCAAGGCGACATCACTAGTGCTATATCGAACCGGAAAAACAAGGTGAATTGAGAATGTTGAAAGGATGATGGAGGATGCAAAGGAAGACATCAAACAAAGTAAATACAACGCCCGTGTAATGATGCATGGCGAGTCCGTGTACTACCGAAGAGAGAATAGGCTATTCTAGACTAGCGAGGTGGCGATGCGATGCGATGCGATAGAGTCCGAGAGAAAAGCGGAAGGGAGACGACGGACCATGGAAAGCAACGACGATCGGATTTTGGGTTTCGCCCTTGCGAAGGGGCTCATCAGAGGGCTTACCCGCTGCCCTGACCCTTTTTTTTTTTTTTTTTTGGTGGAGCTGGCACTACGGAGTATGATCACATGATGAATCAAGGGTGTAGCGTAGAATAATGAAGAGATGAAATCATGTGGTTTACCAGCGATTGGTGGGATCCCGAACGAGTGGGTGTTATGGTAGATGGGGGCTGTCTGTCCCACCACACAAGGTCAGTCAACCGTCTCCGAAGATAGGGCCGAAACCACAAAGTGCCTGGACTTACCGGGATCGAAAGGGTCAATGGAATGTAAATGTCCCAGGATTACTTGCCCTTGGAGAAATTATCGGGAGTGAGGTTAAAGTTCTTCTTTTGCGGGAGTTTATTACTTGAATCGACGGGAAATGTCAGAGCTAACGGGAATCCGCAAACGAGGAACCACATACTTAATGAATTTGTGAGAACCCCCGGTTGAGCTGTAATAATTATGGGCATCAGATGCGACACCTGGCGGAGAACGGAGAACGGTACACACTTGGGCGGAGTCTGGGTAGGTTTCTTTGGGCTCACTTGCTTGAACTTCAACGGGGAAGGTGGTCCCTGTTGAGTGGTTGCTGTGGAAGAGCTTTTGGTTGAAGCGCTCTTCTGAGGAGTGCTTTTTCTAATCAAGGATGGAGCTATTGTTTCAGTTTCTTAGCACCGATCGTAAATGAGCGTTTGTCTCACGTTGGATTGTCGCTATGATCTAAGTTAAGAACGAAAAAACGCGAATCAGTTTCGCTCCTCAATCGACTCGCATACGGCGAGAAATGGAGGAAGATGACCGCACTCGAATGGGTGCGGGAACTTGAACTATGCTGGGAGCTGTGGTCGATGAAGGTAAGGAAGAGAAGTTAGGCCGGCATATACGGTGGTTTACGAACCTATAACTCCGGAAATGCATGGGCTTGGCGGTTCCCTTAGGATGGAAGTGGGTGTTTTGTTGTCCTTCCATAATAAACAGGTTGGGAGGGTACTGGATTAGAAGATTGCTCTGGATTCGAGGGTAGGTTGGGGTGGAAGAACATACCGCTCGTTCCCAATGCCTTAAATCCTTCTCTTCAAGAGCACGGAACTGCACCGCGACGAACCAAGGAAGGTCCTGGCCATAGAGTCATCCGTATGCACGATCCCTGTCCGCGATCCCTGGGGAGAGGACATGTTGTTATTTGCGATAGGCCCAGTTTTGGAAGTTCAGAAAGTCGATAGAAATTACATTGTCCCGATAGATGAGAGGGTTGGAGAACAACAGGTCGAGTGTATCCGGTCACCGTGTACAAATCCGTGACCTACTATCACTCGATCCTTCTGCGTCGGTTGTTATCTGCTGTCCTGTGCAGAATCAAACGATTGGATTGGACAAAGACGCATCTACAAGGATTTGGAAACATACCGCACTCCGGAAAGAATGGATCGGTCTCCGGTGGTTCCAACAGAATGGCATGAACGCGCCCGCCACAACCGGAATCATATTTCTCGGGAAGCCACGGTCTTCGACCGTGGCGACTGGTTTGCTGTGACCGCGCAGAAGGTGTAGAAGACAAAGGCATAATTAACTCAGGAGACACGACTGGCACGATCCTTCGCCGTGCCGCTGAGCCTTGTCGTTCGCACAACGAAAGGACAGGACGGGAACGATCGGATCAATCTGAAGAACGTCCCGCCTCCCTTTCGGAAAACTACCGTCGAGGCCGATCCATATGCGTCATTCTACGTACTCTCAGCCTGTTTTCGAACAAGAGCGGACAACATAAGGCGGGGAAGGATATGGCGATTGTCGATGCGCGGTAGTTGTGATGGTGGAGAGTTGTGATATTCAAAGTCAGCCGCGATTATGACGACCTTCTGCCGGGGACTCGCGACCGGGAGAAATTCAACGCATACCCCCTACCGATAACCAGGCTATAGATCCGAGGAAAAGCCCTTGAAGCCCAGGGCCTTTGAGACGAAGTGTTGTTACTACTTTCTACCCCACCGAATCGTAGAACTGATATTTTTCAACATTCCGCGCTCGATTACGCTGCAGACGAAGGTAAGATTCGGAAGCTATGCGAAGAACTGGAGCAGGAGACACAGGAACTTCATATCTTTACTTCCATTGCCTCCGCTTCTCCAACTGATCCTGGGCCTTATTTGCTGGCGCGCAGGCACACGAAAAGAGTTCCATCGGATGACTAATCTTCACAAGGAAGCCTTGCGAAGGTCTCTCCCGTTTCTTCCAGCGCAGTCCCGACCTAACTCTGTGTCTTTCTAAAGATTTCAAACTTCCAATTCAGGAATGCGAAGACCTCGCCGACTGATCTTGTTCTCTTTTCATTCTACTCTGCCATCCTGGACTGGATCTGGTCGTGTGTGCCGGTCTACGACTGGTTTGGATCTCTTTCCGTCGTGATCTCGTTTCATGATCCGCTCTATGTGGCGTCGTATGGAACCAGGTCCCTTTTTTGCTGAATGGGTGTGTACGGTCCCCGCTCCTTACATCTTGTTCGATCGATGCCCACTGACGACGGGTGGTGTATCTGGCGAGCGCTGAGCGCTGAGAAACAGTAAGAACTCCGTGTCGGTTGCATCGCTATCTGGGATGATTATGAGGGGGACTTGTCGGGCTCTCTGTACCACAATCACCGCAGGACAGCGTAGACGATTCGACAAATTGCAAGAGAGCAAAGGGGATATGGCATCTCTGACCCTGGTCGATCAAAGGATGAATACGACCTCCATTATCCCCTTTCGGGTAACCTGCGGCATGTTCGATGTCGAAGCGCTTTCGATGTAGCATCAGGATCGTTAGGGATAACTGTTCCCCGAAGGTAGAAAGGAGAAAAGTACGTACTTCTACAAGTTATGTCGTGATCCGAGAAAAGCTGATACCCCAAAGAAGGAATGAAGTACCGGATAAGCGGTGAAAAGCGGGGAAGATGTGCGCCAAAACAACCGATGCTTCATGCGTCGTGCTGGGATGAAAACCCCAACATTCTGGCCAGGCCGTCAACGGACCTCGTGCTACTTTCCGACACGATATAAGGGCCAGTGGAAGTTTCTGTCATGAGTATCAGCTCGGATCTCCTCTTTCCGCACCATGGCTTCGAACAAAAGCAACGTCCCTAACATCTACGCGTATCGCGGTCGTCACCTGCTCTCACAGCACCACGCACGCCACGAGGATATCCCTGATCACGAGCTCTCCGAGATGAAGGAGGCCCTCCATAACCATGCCCCCACGTCCGACTCCCCTGTTTGTATCATCGGTGCTGGTATGGCTGGTTTATACACCGCCATGATCTTCGAGTCTTTGAAGATCCCCTATCAGATCGTCGACGCGGACACTCGAGAACGTGTTGGTGGGCGCATCTTCACCTATCACTTCCCTGATAGTGGCCCCTACGACTACTTTGTGCGCAGGATTCACATACATTCACGCTGTGTTCTGACTGTTGTGTAGGATGTTGGAGCCATGCGTTTCCCAGATACGCCATTCATGAAGCGGACCTTTGACCTGGCCAGGAACAGAGGTCTACCGGTCAATCTCATCCCTTACATTACGCAAATGGTTGAGCCATCACCGAACACGTTCTTGTTCTACAATAACGCTCGCGTCAACAACGGAGCCCCCTCCATAATCGACAATCCATTCAACGTTGACCACATCAACGACCCGAGCTTGAGGACACCTGAAGGTGTTTTTCAAAGGGTCGCAGAGGTGCTTCGACCATTCCGTGGCTTGTTCAGAGTCGAGCCTGGAGATCCGCCACTGGACGTTGCGAAGGCGATGAAAGATCTTTATAAGTGGACCGATAGGCTCTCTATGAGAAGCTGTATGTCCACTGTGTTTGGTATGAGCGCTAAAGACATTAGCTGGTGTGAGACCCTCGACAAGTCCACTGGCTCGTACGACCAGGCTCTCACAGAAAGTACGTAAATGTATACCTTTCGGAGATTTCTGGCCGGAACCTGTGAAATTACAGTCATTATAGGGAGCTTGGCCTCCAATTGGCCCGACAAGCCACCGAGTCAGGACCCAAATACAGACTGGTATTGCTTCGAGTATGTGTTGGCTGCTTTTACAGGACGTACTGGCCATACTGATGCACTTTACAGCGGAGGATCCTCGACGCTCCCTGAGGCGATGTTCAACTCCCTCTCACAGGTTGTTCGAGAAGCCACTCAGTTCCGAAGTCCGATCACTGCTATTTCCGAGGACACAGAGAATAACTGCATGAACGTTTCGATCAACGGGATTAAAAGTTCTACGTCGTATCCAGCCATCATTTCCACTGTTCCTTTGCCATGTCTCAGCCTCATGGACCTCACTGGAGCTAATGTTACCTCTGGACAGCGGAGCGCCATCCGTGAGCTCCAGTATGAACCCGCGGTCAAGGTCGGAATCAGGTTCAGTTGTCCATGGTGGGAAACGAAACTTCAGCCACCGATCCATGGTGGACGGAGCCATACCGATCTCCCATTGCGCACGATGTAAGTTGTCCGTGGTTCTGTGACTGTCGGCAGTTTGGGCGAGTCTAAATGCGGCCATACAGCGTGTATCCTTCGTATCCTGAGGGCGTAACTCCAGACAAAATGTCCAAGGTGCTCATCGTGAGCTACTCTTCGACCCAAGACGCCCAACGACTCGGTGCATTCATCAATGCTGACGGCACCGCTCAACCGAAGCTCATTGAACTGGTCTTCCGCGATTTGGCGGCCGTGCATGGTATGAAGATCGAGGAGCTCTGGAATCATTACAAACCTGGAGACTGCTTTGCTTGGGATTGGTCGCGCAATCCTTTCTCTATGGGTTTGTATTTTTTGTTCAGAGGCTGTTCTGACTTCTCTGAATGATGGCCTTAGGTGGATACGCACACTTTGGCCCGGGTGCGTATGATGTCTACAGTGAGATGATCCTGCCCGCCGCCAACGGCAAACTCTTCTTCGCTGGCGAGGCGACCAGTGATTGCCATGGGTATGTGGATTCACTATCAATCCTTTGGCATGCTCCTGATCCAAGCCTGATCGATAGTTGGGTTTCTAGCGCTCTGAACAGCGCTTGGCGTGCCGTTGACCAATACCTCACCCTCAATCAACCTCAGAGTGTTCGACAGGAGTTCTGGAAGTTGTGGGGCCCAACTGAGTACTGGGATGGAACCTCTGACAGGGTATTGGTCGACTTGGGCCGCAAGCCCACAGATGGACATCACGGCGACCTGGAATTGGTCAACTTGGACCGCAGGCTCGCGGATCGACACCTTGTGATTGGTCTACATGGATCTGGAATCAGACCCTCTCGAAAAGAAAGCACTTAGGCCGCCCTTGTTAAATTTGAATTTTGTGGCCTGGGACGCACAAACGTTGTGCCATTATGGTGCCGGCGTGTCAATGAAAATCCGACATTTTCCACGAATAGAACCTTCGCGAGTAGGAGGAACAGCCCTAATGCTACTCTTTATGTCCCCTGGGCCAAACATTGCCCGATGGACCCTTTACTGTCCCTGGCTCCGACAGGAGGAGGGTTCGTCTGTGACGAAGGGTATCGACCTCCCTGTGTACCGGGCCGATCGTGGTATTATGAGACCAAATCAGCTTATCAGTGGCGAGCTCGAGTTCTTCACTTTCCCCCTCCCTTCAGGTTCAACCTGGGTTCAGCGGTTCGCGGTATTGCATTGTACAGAGTTTATCTACCACATTGAACGCCCCTCATGCAAGGAGAGTATCGCATTCTTGATTGCAGCTATCCTCTATCCTTCCTTTCAAGTTCCAGTAACAAGTTCTTCGCGCGTTTGCCCTATCTGAACTCCGTGATAAAGGTAATTTACCCCGTGGAGGTTGAATGCAAGGACGTAAATGAAGTGGGTCACATAGGGAACCCCGCGCATCCACAGTTCCCTAACGGACACCATCCGTCAAGCTTTCGAGGACGACGTGTTTCTTCTATCAACCCCGATCGCAGGTACCTCAGAGAGAATGTATCGACTCGGAGAGCTCCATATTCCTGAAGGGACGATCGCTGCGTTCACGTCTCAACATTTGGACACAACATGTGAGATACGTACCACAGGAGGTGTGAGCAGGAACCTGACATTCTTGTCACGTAGAAACCCGGATGCTTGGGGAAGGGACGCTCAGATGTTTCGACCAGAACGATGGCTCGGACAGGATACGTGTAAAGTGGGGGCGCCTCCTAGAGCTTACCGGAGCCTATGAGAATGCCTGGTTACCATTACCCCGTTCTAGTTACCTACAGACACTCAGCAGGCTTACGTTCTCTACGGGTGTTCGAAGTTGCATCGGGTGGAGGCTTCGTGAGTCACTGTGGTTCTTCGACACGCAGGGACGGTCTCGAGTACTCGTTTTTCCTCTCTGTTCGTGGCTCGCCTTGTCCGAGAGTTCCAACTCTCCGAGGTGGAGGATAAACCCATCAATATGTAGCGGCCAGGTGGTTGATAGTCCCCACTGTAGCGGGAGGGGAGGATAAAGGACCATAATTACCGCTCGAGGTTTCTGTTGTCCGTAGGAATTGACACGCAAATGGAGACGATGAAATGTTTTATCGAGATACATGTTGTTGCCCTCCTGGTTACCACTAGTTACTACGATCTAGGGGATCCATTCCGAATCGTCAGTACGAAACAGACCCAACTAATTACTAGGTCATTACAAGGTTGTGTCATGGAGAGGTCAGAAGAAAAAAAAGAAAGCAGAAGTGAAAATGAAGGCGAGAGAATAAGGAACAACCGATAAGGAAGAATAAAAAGCAAAGAATGGAAAGCGTTAACGTGGTGAAAACAGGAAAGGAGAAGTAGAGAATGTGAATTGAAAGCACCGACAACCAAAGGGACAAGTGATGAACGGACGGTTGTGGAGGTGTATGAGGAAGGGGATAACCGAGAGTATGAGATGTCGCAAGACGGAAAGCAGATTCAGGAGGGAGTGTAGTAGGTGTAAGCACGTGAGGTGTGGAGGAGTGCGTGGGTGAAGGTTACACATGTACAAAGCGTGGAAAGGGATGAAGATGAGTGGTCGTGCAAAGTCGCGTGCCTCGTTGGGTGGCTCTTTTGGAACTTCGGGATCCGGTCGCCTTCTAAATCATTAAGGCTGTTCGCTAGTCTGTTCCTCCGCTGGCGGCTCGTACAGCGGGGGAATCTCGCCAACCATATCCCCGTGGACCCTGAACCTATACAGACACGTGTACTCTGGCCTTCCCCAGTTGTTCTTGACCACCAACACGACCACCCCAAAGTCTGCACCCAATGCCCGTACTTCCGAATCCACAGGGAAGGTTTGGATGTTCCTCGTCGAATGAGCATCGTACAGGAACTTGGCAATGCGGATGTATTGTGCGTCCTTCGGCAAGTGCTTCGGGACCTCCCACTCCTCGTCCTTCAGGTCCATGGGATGACCGGATTCAACAGCGTCGGATCTTCTTCGTTGACGATCGGCCAACCAACCAGCCACTTTTGCGAGGTTGTCTTGACCCTCGACGAGACCCCACACTTCCATCTGGCGGGGAGTGGAACGGAGATCAAAGGCGACTTCCTTGGCGACATGATCGATCGTAATATCCGAGATGTGAGCCCTCCAAGCGAGCTTAACGCCCAATTGTCCCTCGGACCCCTTGAATGGCCAACAGCGACCGGCGTAAACGTGAGGATGTAGAGCATTGATCGGCGACAGACCACTAGCGTATCCACTGCCAGTGACAAACCCGACCGTTTTCCCAACGACGCTCTCAGGTGAGATGCTGTAAGTAGCGGAAGTCAGGGAAGGGATGACTTGGGCTCCCGCCGAATGTAGAGCAAAGTCGGGCCGGGCAAGAATATCCTTCGACCAATTGGATGTGATGGAGTCAACCATCTGGTGAATCAACGAGGTAACGTCTTGTCCATCCGTAGACTTGATGGTCACCGTGGATAGTGGTTTACTCGCAATCTTGTTCCACCACGCGGGAGCGTTACCAGCGCCGGTCTTTGAGACAGATTTGCCCAATTCGAGAGCCTCCTTGACGTCACCTTCGACGGTGCCGATTCTCTCCTCGAGGACCTTCCACTTCGCCTTGAGTTCTTCCCGCTGCCTCTCCAATAGTTTCTCCAGCTCCTTCGAAGCCCCGTCGTCCTTTCCGCCCTTCTGTCCAGGGAGGGTCCCATCCTGGATCTTCTTCCGCAGATCCTCAACTGACTTCTTGATGGCGTTTATGCCCTTGTTCGTCATTTGGCGGTTCTGGTTGTCGGCCTCGCTGATCTTGGACACATCAACTGTCAGTCGTCTATCCAGTGCGGAGAGTTTATCCAAGAAGTCGGAAACACTCTTGGTGAGATCATTTTCAACCCGTCGTTGAGAGTGCCGTGAATCTGCGCCGAAATCATACAACGCACGCTCAAGTGCCTGGAGGCGGGCGGAAAGCTCGGAGACATCTGCAGCGGGGGTTCCTGGAGGCGCGTAATCAACAGGTTTAGAGGGAGTAATCCAGGAAACTGTAATGCCGCCTTGTCGGAGGACGTAGACAGCAAGTATCAGAACCACAAAGGAAACTAAAGCCCCACTGTTGTTCTTCCAAAGGTTCCTCGGTCCGTCAAAAACAATCCTTAGCATTTGCATTGAAGCCCAGGAGATATACCCCAGTACCGAGAATATGGAAGAAATGGTGCCCATAATCGAGCGGAGGATGATATTAACGAGTTTCCCAAGGAAACCGCCAATAGAGAAGGAGGGATCGGATGTTTCGGGATAGGGAAGGTCAGGTTCCACGTCCGTTTCGAGGGGTTCTTCGATCTCTGGAATGGAAGCGAGGCCACTCTCAGCCATTTCTAGTGATGGCTCGGAGTAGGATGGGGGTTCGGGTGGGCGGGAGAGACGGTTCGGAGGGGGTACCGAGTTTCTGACGATGGATGCTGCTCGCTGGAGATCGACTTTGCTTAGTACTAAAACGAACCTTCAAAATGATGTGCATACATACATGTTCGCTGACCTTAGATTGCTCGTCCGTTTCACTATCTTCTTCTTCTTCCTCAACATATTCGCCCTTGGCATTCTTCTTCCGCCGCCTTTTCTTGTCGTAACCAGCGACAGGTAAAGACGTCAGGGGACCGCCAACAGAGTCGTTCCTCTTCTTTTTCCGTCTCCTCTTACGGTCACTATCGATGAAATCCTCGTCCGACTCTTCCAAATCTGAAGCAGTAGGTTTATACGCTTTGTTGTCACTAGAGATGCGATTTCGTTTGGAAGCGGGTGCCTTCTTCTGAGATTGTTGATATGCGGCCGGGTCATTGCGATATTCGCGTTCTTCAGAGGCGTAATCGTAACTAGCCATCGATTGTTCTCGTTCAGGAGAACGTGGTTTCATGTGAATACTGACAACGGGTTTGACAAGCGACAGAACCTGGCCGGCGACATGCTCGAAGGGGCTCTTGCCGCGGGTGTAAGTGGGGGATTCTTCTTCGGAGTCGGGAACCAGATTCGTTGACCCTGTCTTACTTATTGGACGACGAGGTGGAAGTCGATTTGCGGGAGGTGGGTTGAGACGTCGTGTGGCCGTCGACTGAGTCTCCTTCTCGTACTCTACCGACGTGCTTCGGGGTAAATTCGTCCTGCGAGCGGTCCCGGTGGCCCAGGAATCATTTGGGTTGATTGGTACAGGCGGTGGCATGGGATTTTCGCTGGTGGCAGCCTGGTGGAAAGCGTTCGCGATTTGAACAGAGGTGTCCTTGACGCTCCAACGCTGGGGGTCGATATTTTGTGCGGCTGATTGTTGTTTGCGTTTCGCAAAACGGACGAGGGCGGGTTCTTCTGGGTCCTCGAGGTCGTGGGGGATTACTTTCGGTGGGGAACGCGTCTCGACAGATGGTGCGCTGCGTGTGATCATTGTCGTCAATGCTGACGCGCACGCAAAGTGAGGGGTGGAAGTGCTTACCCAAAGGAGTATGAGGCTGGGACCAAACGTGCCTGTTGGTTCTGTGCTTGTTTGTTGAAAAACGTGTTTCGGTCGACTCGTCGGTTCTGATCCAGTGGGGTTGCTGTAAAAGACATGCGTGTGTTTCTCGCTAACGATCGCGGCGGATATTCTCCAGCTCGTCGGTGACGACAGAGACGGCAGCGAGGTCGCAACGAGGCTGGGTGGAGGTAATGGTGAGAGGTGAAGTCGAGACGGAGGCCACCTATGGGCAATCCGCCCCGCCTATTGTCTAAGCGCTCGCCCTTTGTTCCTCCCTTTGTTCAACCAATCCGCTTCTGACCACCCTTCTCTCTAGCCACGGTCGTAGAGGACGTGGGCAACCTCGAAAAATGAATATTCCTTTCTATTTTTGCTGCCATGGAAAAAGATAGTATCGTGTCGGATCCATCTCTTAGCCAACCTCGCAATGCGGTGCCGATGCGGTCATCGCGTTTATTTGCTCGTTGCGCACGCGAGGGCCTCCCACCCAAATCTCTCTGTTTTCAGCATGCACCATCGATGTTTTCCACAAAACTGTTGCATACTGTCACTAAGCTGGATGCTTGACGAAGGAACTATCCATGGCCCGCTCAGATCGCAGACCATGGGAAGGGTTCCGTAGTGTACCACCAGCCAGTTGACGTCTGGCGGAAGAGGGTGACTTGTAAAAGTGATCACATCACGCACAAGTTGACCTCAACCAAATCTACCTCAGCCAAAGGACCAGCTATGACCCCCTCGGGACTCTTTTCTGTTGTGACCCTCCTTATCATCATACCTACTGCACTAGTCGTTCGTATACTCACACTTCTCAACCTCAATGCGGTCGTGTTGTATTACCCCCCTATACCCTCGCCGCACGAAAACGGACCGCTGGCTTACTCTGACAAAAACACAATCCTGGAACTCGACTTGAAGGATCATACCACAGATTCCCTGTCATTGTGGCTCTCGCACATACTCCAGAACCACAACTTAACACAGTCAACGCCTCTGTGGAAGGAACAAAATGCACCCGTCGCCGTCAGCATTCACTTGACAGTCGACTTTGCACAACCTCCCGTCGACTATTCGTTCGACCGTCTGGTCACTATCAACATGACGGAACCCATACTTCCGCAGGCTATTCTACCCTCAAACACAGCCTCACATCTCCACGACGAAACCTTGCATCCCTGCGGCTTTGGCGATCATGAAGACTATGTGTTTCGGACCAAAGGATCCTCCCAATCTACTGTCTTCATCAACCATCTCGTCCATGCGGTTAGTTTAATGTTGGTTTGCTTCGCCGTGTGGCGTCAAGCCTTCTACGTGAGGTCATGGTATCGTTCGCTTCTTCGCATGGTAAGAAAGTCGAGGTTCACCGTATCATCCCGAGGACACAAGGAATATGCGAGGAATCAGAAGGTCATTCAAGTACCTCAATACGAAGACATCGTATCGGAAGGCATGTACTCCAATCAATATCATTCGCTTTCAAATTTAAACGTGCTCCACAGAAAGTCCTTGGGGTGATTACCCTCCCATCCGTGGAGAATCTTCTATTCGAGAGTGGACAGCTGAGGACGACTACGAAATGGGCGTAACCAACGCCATCGAGCCAGACGCCATTACTCGCCTTTTCCATGACCTTATCGCCAAGTTCGTAGAACTTCGCCTGCTCAGAATTACGCCAGACTCTTCACTCTGTTCCGAGGCTCTGTCTCATCGATCCGTTCCGCGCGACGACTCAGATTGCACTGTTATCGATACGAGCATGTCGAATTGTCGATCCGAACTTGTGAGTTCACTGTCACACTGCAAACCCGCCTCGGATCTCCTCGATCTCCGATCATGCCACCCCTCCTATGGATCTCACCACTCCTCGCTTTACCCCAAAGACCCTGAACTTGGGACTTCTGGAACTCTGTATTTTTACTCTGTCAAGGACGACGACACCCTTCCGGAGGTTTCCGAGTTCGGATACTTCACGAATACAAAGGGTTCGTTTGTACAGGAACAATCTAATCCTTATTACATTGCTCAAGAGGCCTCGTTGATCCACCTGCCAAGGCAACTTACTTCCCAAGAGGACCCTTCAGTAGTCACTTGCCGCGAGCTAGTCCTCCACTCTCAGTATCCAAGAGCCTGGGAAGTTGATGACCTCGTGGCCGCTTGTAGGTGTTTCGTCCAGTCGCGCAGAGGGAAGGAATGGGTGGTCTACGGGACAGTCGGTATCATCGTACTGCTGGAAGCGCTCTTGGCAAACTTTCTGGCATCCGGCTTGTGAAAATCCCCTCAATTTATCGGCCTACACCGCATTGTAGTTACACACAATTGCCTTCACCCAACTCGTTTTCACAGATATTCTCTAGCGATGTACTCGATTTGTTTCCCTTGGAAGAAGACAGAACGACTCTGACACAGTGAACGTAACTTAAATAAGAGACCTACGCTAACGACGCAACTCACTGGACATACGATCCCTACACAACCACCACCATCAACCACCTCAACTCGATTGCTTGGCATGCTCCTGACCGCTGAGTCTTATCTGCCCGAGTTCAACCCACTGCTTCGCCATCATGCCGAAAATGTCAAGGTACCTCGCAATTTGTTCGGCTTCGTGATAACGCGGAGGAGCCAACCTGCACCACGGGGGACGCCCACCCTTTCCAGAATCCTTCGAGCTGTCCAACATCTGCAACACCTCTGCCCACCGCCAGTGGCGCTTTAACGCCGGATGAGGAACGATGAACCGACGGATATCATCTGAGCCCGCTGTGACGAACCACGCGGCCTCGTGTGTTATATAGAAGGCGGTAAATGACCCAAGAAACGTTTCCTGGTTGGCGTATTCGAATAGCTTCTGACCGAAGTGCGGGAATATGTAGTATGAAGTGGACTTCAGGTCCGTTAGTCCGTCGAACTCTGCGTCGTCCCGGGTAAAATACTCGGGGACAACAAACGAAGCGGGTCCCGTGTAACCGGCAATCCGTAACAGCGGGTGACGGAATAAATCGTCGCATGTTTTCGGAACGAGGGGTCTCGAGGGGGGTTTCTGGCGGCAAGACATGAAGAACCAAAAATGTACCGGGGACACGAAATATCGCATATAGCCGCCTTTGAAGTGTTTCCTCCAAACTTCGGCCTTGGATGGCGGAAAGGCCTGAGTTCATGCCATCAGTAAATGAGCTGGAAAGAAGCGACAGGGGGTAAGTCTCACCCAGTCTACATATGCATCTATACACTCCTGGGAGGCATTGTCCAAGAACTTCTTGTGTACTTCAGTATGGGGAGTGGGCTCATCATCCTTAACCTTCAGCCTTCGCTTTGACAAAAGTTCGAGCATGGCGTAAGACAGCCATAGCTCGTAGGAGTCGCGAGTTTGCTTAACCCAGTCATAAGGTTCGATATTTTCCTTAATGGCTATCTTCTTGGCGCCATTATGTCCAAATAGCTAGGGTGTTGAACAGTGAGCAGAATCGCCAGAGAGTGAGGTATAGTCTTGACCGACCTGTTCAATGTAGATATCCAGGAACTTCCTGGGTACTTCACTGTACCTCGTGGGGTCTATCTCGGGCATTTCCGTTGTTCAGGCTAGGGGTACTTCGAGGGGAATGCGAATCCATCCTCTTTTATAATCTGGGTATGGCACAAGAATTGGGGGAGTGGCAAAGAACCATGCCCCACGCGTCGTGAGATGGTGTATCAGATTCATACATGGTAGGCCATGGCCAGCATCAGGGACCTTACTGCCAGCGGGCCCGAATTGAACAACGACAAGTGGCACGGACCGTGGCCGCCAAAGGTCGTCTTCACTCGGTCGCGTAATCATAAGTAACCGAAGAGCAATTCGATTGAGAAACCAGGTGTCATCTCGACCGTGTGAGAGAGGGCGCTCGAGGGCCTTCCCATTGCACTTCAGTTGCAAGGACGAGTCAGAGCGTCGGGGGACCGCGACAAGACATTGGACCGTTGTCACCGTGGGGAGCGAAAGGACCGGGAATACACACGACCAGGAGGCATTCCTGTTGAGCCATGGACTCCTTGTGGGCCCATTCCTCCAGACGAGAGTGGCTGAAAGACCACGTCAGGCCGAACTTCGATCGAAACCCGACTGGAGTTCCTTCGATGCTCGGATCCGCGTAGGCCAACCCTATCATCGAAATTAAGGACACGCCACTAGCCGTGTCCTGGTACGTGTACCCTGACTCCACGGTTTGTCGTTATGGCCACATCTCCCACCGTTCTTCAAGGTCTCATGGCTTGTAAGGCCCGTCCCTATGCCATCTTGGCCGCCATTCCCCCAGAGGCGAGCGTCATACTGCGGTCTGCAAGCAAGCAGAGACGGTTGGTAACGCTAGGCTTGACGCTGGTGTCGACTCGCCAGCTCGGAGACTGCCCATAACTAGCGACTTTGGTAGTTGCATCCTCAGGAGGTTGGACTGCCCGGCGATGTCCAACCAGATCAGGCGATGCAACTGCTACCGCCATCTGGGGAGGGTTCACCACCCCTACGAAACCTCTACCTTCTTGACTGCCTTTAGCCCGCGATGACCTTAGGAACCTCGCTTTCTTCTGTTCCTGTAACCGAACCGACCTCGAGAACGAACTCCCCGATTTATTGCAGATGCTGCGACCGAGCGCAGACCTTGAGGAATTTTTCACAGAGAATCCAGAAACCCAAGCGGTTGTACCAACTCACGATATATCCAATTCACAATCGACTTCAACTTCGGGAAAGGTCATCGCATCGTGCGAAACGTGATCCAAAGTGGATCATCCGCTGTAGCGTATTCCTGCGAGTGACACATGAGGCGCATACTAAAGCGGTTGAGAAGGTGTTTCGATTCATCGCGGACTCCTATTCACTTTTCCTGGGTTAAGCACTTGGAACAGAGGATGCAGCTCCTCCTCATCTGTTTGGCGTTCGTCGGTCCTTGGTCGGAGTCATATGAGTGACTAGCCGACTACGTCGAGTGAGGCGTTCTTGTTGCGGTTGTATAACCAATCTGTACCGTATGAAGTCGTCGGAGAAGCACGCAGGCTGGTATAGGTCTATACCCACGTCGGCCAGGCTGTTGCGTAAGGAACCTTAGAGGACGGTTCGGTGGCGTAGTTGGTTATCGCATCTGTCTAACACACAGAAGGTCCCCGGTTCGAGCCCGGGCCGAATCATTTTTCAACCCGTTCCATCGTTACGACCGTAGCGTATTGATCTGTGATGAAGTTTGAAGATTGGGCTGTGGCTGATGCAGATGCATTGACTCGGCCAAAGACATGTCTCAGATACCAACCCCATCCACCGTTGTCGACGCAGTAACCGCTACGCTCGCGGCGGCGACCCTCGCCACGTAGGCTTGCTCCATCCTACGGTTAATTCCTGAAGTCGATCTGGGATTCACATTATCTACAGAACCGAAACAAAACCCGTCACCTCACAGGTTGCTGCCCATGAGCAAGTCGTCACACCTTGGGACGTGCAAGGTTCCGTGACCGAGGATGGCAAACAATCCGCAATTGACTACGATAAACTTATCGTCCAGTTCGGTACGAAAAGGATCGACGATGCGTTGCTGGAGAGGTTTGAGAAAGTGACTGGGCATAAGCCTCATCCTTTGGTTCGTCGGGGAATGTTCTTCTCTCATCGGTAAGCAATGCTCTGAATTCGTTTACGGCGCCATGCCTGAATGTTCCCGTCATCAGCGAGTTCAACACCATCCTCGACCGATATGAACAAGGGAAACCGTTCTTCCTCTACACAGGACGTGGCCCGAGCAGCGACAGCATGCATCTTGGACACCTTATACCCTTCATGTTCACGAAGTTCGTCTTCTTCATGACGAACCAACGATTGATCCTCACAGGAGTCACCGAATAGATGGCTGCAGGACGTCTTCAATGTTCCTCTCGTCATCCAACTGACGGGTACATTCAGGATCTCTTCCCCGCGCTCGAATGTAGACTAACGGATTTTAGATGACGAGAAATTCCTCTTCAAGCACCAACTTAGAGTCGACCAAACCTACGCTTTCGCGAAGCAGAACGCCAAAGATATTATCGCCGTCGGTTTCAAGTTGGAGAAAACGTTCATCTTCAGCAACTATGACTACGTCGGGGGAGAGTTTTACAAGAACATCTCCAAGATCTCCCGCCAAATCACCATCTCGCAAGCCAAAGCGACTTTCGGTTTCAGCGACTCGTGAGTGGAGAGGCCCCAGTGTTTGAAGCTAATGAGGATTGGCTTATCTATTTCTCCAGCGATAACATTGGAAAAATCCACTTCGCCGCCATCCAAGCTGCTCCGTCCTTTTCTAACTCCTTCCCTCAAATATTTGGCACCGTCTCGAATATACCCTGTCTTATCCCATGCGCGATCGACCAGGACCCATACTTCCGTCTGACCAGAGATGTAGCCACGAAGCTCAAATACCCTAAACCGACTCTGATCCACTCCAAGTTCTTCCCCGCCCTCCAAGGTCCACAAACGAAAATGAGCGCGTCTGATCCGAATTCGAGTATCTTCATGACGGACAGTCCGAATCAGATCAAGAATAAGATCAATAGGCATGGGTTTAGCGGTGGGCGGGAGACGGAGGAGGAGCATAGAAGGTTAGGTGGGAACCCGGATGTGGATGTCAGTTATCAGTATTTGACGTTCATGTTGGATGACGATGAGGAGTTGGCGAAGTTGTACAACGTAAGTGTTGATGTCAACGCCGGTTCCGACTTGTGATTGACCAATTACATCGACCACTACAGGATTATAAGGCTGGAACGCTGTTAACCGGCCAGCTCAAGGCTCGTTGCACTCAGGTATTACAGGAGCTCGTGAAGGGATTCCAAGAGGTTAGTGCCTGCACTCTGGATGGAATTACCTTATCAATTTCCCTGTAGCGGAGATCCAAGGTTACCGACGCGGAGGTCACAACGTTCATGGACGCCTCTAGAAAGATTGATCCGACAGTTCCAAAACCTTTCAAGCCTTCTGCTGCAGCCGAGTGAACTGCATCCGTAGGACGTTAATAAATTCATTTTCCCCCTACACCGGAATCGAGATACCCTGGATATTGATGACGATTGTGGCCGATGCTCTCTGTAGCTGCGTGATCACAATTACGATAGTGGTATCCGAGAGGGATCAAAAGTTTGGCTCAGTGCGCATCTCACTAGCACTGACTGCCCACGATTATGTTCGTTCCCACTTCGCCTCCAGTCGTCCCACCTGCCTGAATCGACGCTAATAATGCTGAAGGCTCAGCCATGTGTTCATTGGCACCAAGAGCATCCCCATTAGAGATGTATTCATGTATTGACGACGGTCATAACAAAGAAAGGATGACGAGCCAAGACAGGGATGAACATCGATACCAAACGTATAAAAGTCCAGGTGGGAAGAGGTATGAGAAACCGAGGCAGGCTTTTCAAGGCGACGTAGAAGGGAATTCTAACCTACTCAAATATTCGTCCACCTTAGACTTCGATTCCGCGCCACTCACATCCCCAGTTCCAACAACTTTCCTCAGGGGAGGAAGAGTGACGACATCTGGCTCCGAAACGAGCAAAAGGAAGGCGTAGTTCGACAGATCAGCAAGTTGCACGAACTGCAAAGTGACACGCCCTGGGTGTATAACAGAAGATATATCCAATGGTTTACCTTGGACCTGAGATACACAACGAAAGTTATTAGAAGGCCTGACGCAGGGCAAACAGATGACGAAGAAAATGAACGAACCAGTTGGTGGGAGAACCAGGTCTTAGTCCGCTCCGGTTCCCCAGCCCTGACTTGGACCATCAACTTTCCTCCTGTGGGCCAAGTACACTTCAACGCCTTGAGGGAGGTGAAAAAATCCTCCACAGGTCTAGCACCATCCTCGAACGAAGCATAAAGTTCTTGCATGACAGATGTCTGCAAACACATTAGATTCATAACCACAGGTCCATGTCCAGGTTCACTGTTTAGGGATTAACCCAAGTCAGATAGATGTCGAGGGAAACAAAAATAGAGCACGCTCACGCTTCGGATCCGCCATTCTTCTTCGCCCACTTCTTCACTCTCGCTGCAAGAACCTCGCTGACCTCGATATGTTCCTGTATAGTATCCGTTCGATCTTTCCCAGTACGCGCACACCACACACCCGGAATCTCCAAGCCTGGTTCCTCGGAGTCTCCTTCGTCAGCGGATTCAACGTTATCAACACGTTCAACGTGTTCAGCGGCAGGTTCGTAATCGAGTTCTTTCTCGCCCGTAGGTTCATCGTTGAGTTCGGTTCTGTCCTCTCCAGGGTCCGAGTGAGGAACCTCCGGTGGCACAAAATCCATTTCCACGTCAGAACCAGCGTGTTGAGTGTCTTCCTCACATGGCGGTGGCTCTTCGTTGCCCTCAACACCCTCGAGAGGAGACAGGTGTTCCAGGTAACCATTCTCAGCCGTGTCAGGAAGAATGCTTTCGGCCATCGGTTGGCCAGGTTCGACATCTGAGACTTCGGTACTCTGATGTGGTTCCGTCATAAAATCCATCCTCCTAGCCAACTTTGCAGCCAACCTCAAAAAGTCTCTCGCATGTTCGTCCACCTCTTGCTTGATCGCACGTCGCACAACATCGCTGTTCTCCCAACCCTCATTCGCGTCGAGGTCGTGGTTGAGTTTCAAGCTGTGGACGATGAGATCACCGAGGGCTTGTTTCGTGATCTGATCAAGCTCCGGATCAACTTCAAGTAACGTATCGTTCGAGTCGAGATCGCTCGTGGGGAAAGAGGTGGATCGAGCAATCGAGGCGGGGAGATTCTCGGCGGTGGATCTTGGTGTATGGGTGTAGATGGACATAGCATCAGCAGTTATGTAGTGATGATCGATATCGAGGAAGGGAGAGATGGAACGGGCCCCAACCAGAGGTGAGATTCCACCCAGAACAGGAGCAGGAGAGATGCGTGGATGCTCATCGTGGTCACGGAGAGACATAGACGCATCTCTCGGGAGCCCAGGGGTGATTCTGTTAAGTTCGGCGGATGGAGGTGAGACTCGAACCTCGGTTCTGGAGAGGAATTCCTTCTGGATATCCTGAAGGAGATCCTCCGCGTGTTGTTCCATACTCTTGAACTCTTCTTCCGCCACCTCCGCCTGAGAGGGCGTTCCAGACTCAGGTCGTGATGTGAGTGGCCTGGAGGAAGTGACAGATTCAGTCTTAGCAGCATCTACCGGTAAGTCTTCATGGTTTGGAGTCCGGGGAGGAGATTCGGGAAGCGGAGGGGAGTCCATACGAATGTCCTCTAATCGGGAAGGTGATGCAGGTGGGGGAGCAGTGGGGGGAGACGCGTCGTATTCTATCATTTCCCCACCCTCGTGGTCGGCCTCGTGATCAAGGCGGTAGTATTCACCGCCTTCGAGCGGGGCTTCTAATTCGGGATCGGAGATCGGCCTGTGACTCCCAATTCGACGGAGTAACGACGTACCCCCCAAAAAATTGCCTTTCTCTACGGACGGTTCGCGAATCTGGTTATTCTGATCCCGAGCGATGACAGCTGTGGAAGGCGGGGTGGGTTCGCGCATGTCGATTCGGTGTTCCAACCGGCAAGAGTTGTGTGTATTGTCCTGTAGATCGTCTTGTGAGGGTTCAGGGGCGGGGATAGCTTCAATGCGGTCTTGTAAAGTCGCTTTTCCGGTAGTATTCACAATAGCACTGGTGTCGTATCCATACCCGGCAAAACCGAATGTCAAGCCAGACCGTTTCCCGAACGGAGAACCGCTCCCACTGGGAGACCCAGAACTCCAATCAATTCCTAATCGAGAGGCGAGAGGCTGTTTCTTGGAAGGAGAGCTAGCGTTGGGTTGGGAGTGCGGGGGTGAATGCGAATGTGAGCGAGTGTGTTTAACTTTTTGATTCGATTTGTTTTGCCCCGGAGAGGATTGAGGGCTGGAGGTACTCGTAGATTGGTTGGCATGAACCAGCTTACGCTTCTTCACTGGACTCGAGTTCCGAGACTCGTGAAGTTCTCCATCGCGATCCTGGCGCTCGTCCGCCCCGAAATCCCTCTGGTAAACCAGTTCCTGGTTGTTATCCAAAACCCTTATGACTTGTTCTTCTTCTTCCTTGTCTAAGTGAGAGTCCAAGCAATCGCCGAGCTTAGGTGATAACGGGGACACGTCCCCTACAGATCTCGAGTGCGGAGAATATCCCTTGGGTGATATCCTATCCAGCAAACTCGACTTGAGTAAGGTAGAGGACCCAAACATGGGAGAGGTGGGGGCAGATTGTTGGTTGTACGTGGCGGGAGGAGAACGCGAAGAATGGGTGGACGGAGGGGGAGGCGTTTTTGAGATGCGGTGGAGTAAATCGAGCTTTTCACCACCGAAGGCATAATATCGGTTTGCGGAGGATTGCCATGGCCTTGCATCCATCTCTGACTGCCTTGACCACGAGGACCAAGGAATTGAAGTAGAAGGCGGAAAAGCAGGAGACCAAGCGGAAGACGGAAGTAGAACTGAGGGCCGCTCAGCCGATCATGTCACCACCTGCATAAATATGATGCTCTCTCTAGAATGTTTATACCGACGCTTGTCTCATCTAAGTCTAACATTCTAATAAGGTTCAGGATCTGGCTCTGGGACCAAAAACCCGACCATGCAATCGTCTAACATGAACTCCGCATTCACCCATCCATGCGTCGCCGCTGAGAGGGAAAGCGAGAAGTGAGGCTTCAGCAAGGCGTCTCTAATATGAATGTTCCGGGATTACGTACCGAATAGCTTCGTGCCATCCCTTCCGGCAGCTCTCATCAACTCCTTCTCACCTCCAGGATGGTACGGCATATACGCGGTGACGTTGTAAACCTTCCCGTACAAAGCCATCCAAATATCGTCCCGTTTGTTGTGTTGTTTGAGAACCGATGGTGGTATCCTCATAAGGGTATCTACTCCCTATCAACCGTAGCCAACAGATCGTAGTGAGAAGGTGAAAAAAAGATGGCTGAGGAAATTACCCTCAGATCCTTCCCAGAATTCTTCAAATTCGCCCAATCCAGCGCTCCGTATCCGGGTGCGAGTTGCACCTTCCTTGAAACTTTCGGCCGTTTCGTCGTGCTCGTTGGTAATGCCAGGGTATTCGGCGTCGACGGTACATACAAAGACCTCGAAGTAATGACGGGGACACCAGGAGTCCTCTTCGCCAATCCGGGGACTGGAGGCGGTGACATCAACCCCGCCGCTTTGTCCGATAAGATCGTTGGTAGTTCATTCGAACGGGAGGAAGATGGAGTACCAATTCGTTGTGCGCTGTTGAGTGCAGGGAATGCGGGAGGGGTGTCGTCGTAGTCATCATGGTCGTCTACTTCAAAAGTTATCGTATCCGTGTCGTCGTCTAGCTCTGGCTCGTGCTCCTCGATCTTAGGTATGGGAGGCGGAGAAGGTGCAGCAGGAACAGAGGTAAACCAACTTCTGAGGTAGGAGGACATCTCGGATGACTGCTAGAGGCGTAAGGGTGACGCGGGCAGTTCTCGAAAGGTATACGGTCGTCGTGGTCGTCGTTACGAAGAGGAAGAGAGTGAGACCGAGTCACACTAATCCAACTGTTTGTTGGCGTTTCTCAAAGGACGGAAGAACTGCGCATGGTGTTGATGACCAAGGGCCAAACTAGAGGAGAGAGTGGCAGGGATTCCCGCTGGACGATCAGATCACCACGCTCGGTCCACGACGGCGTTGTTTCCAATAACAACCACCATCTGCATGTAAGAGAGAGAGCATGATACCGCTTGGATTTTTAACAAGATTTTTGTGTAATTTTGTAGCCTCCATCTCGCTACCCACAGCGTCACCTTTCAGCCAACTCGACCCTAGTAGTAATTTGATCCGCCAGATCTCCCCAGCGAAACCATGCCACCGAAGAAAGCAAACCAGAGCTCTTCCTCGAACAAACTCAAGGAAGACAAGGTACGCCCCGCACTCACCCCAATACCACCCGCCAGACTGTGTCCCAACATTTCATCCCATAACAGACTTTCGGTTTGAAAAACGTGAGCTACCTTTCTTGTCGGCCCACACACCCTTCGAAAGCTCACTACCGATGGAGCAATAGAAAAACCGATCTGTGAAAGTCCAGAAACAAGTGGCCAACATCCAGAAGCAGCAAGAAGCGGTAGGTAAATCTCGTGCGACTCTGGAGAAGGAGCGGGAAAAGGTCCTCCGAGAGAAAGAGAAAGCTGAGGAGGAGAAACGCCGAAGGGAGGAAGCTGCTCTCCTGAAACCCGTCCAGGTGCAGAAGATACCGCTTGGTGTGGATCCGAAGACCGTACTTTGTGCATTTTACAAGGCTGGGACTTGTGGGAAGGGCAACAAGTGCAAATTCAGTCATAATCCGGATGTGGAGAGGAAGGTCGAGAAGAGGAATGTATATGATGATACGAGGGAGCAGGACAAATCTAGTGCGTTAGGCACTGGGCATCCCCGTATCCAGGAGACTCATCGATAATCTCTAGCGGATACGATGGAGAACTGGGACGAAGACAAATTGCGGAAGGTTGTGCTTTCAAAGCATGGAAACCCACGCACTACCACAGACGTTCGTTTTATCCCTCATCCCATTCATGACCCACTTATCTGATGATGCCTACAGATCGTATGTAAATACTTCATCGACGCTATTGAAACACAGAAGTGCGCACACCGGTCGCCTCCACATTTTCTAATACTTACGTGTCTGTGCTAGGTTCGGTTGGTTTTGGGAGTGTCCGAATGGGGGTGAGAAGTGTCAATACCGGCACGCTCTCCCACCGGGATTCGTCCTCAAGTCTCAACGCAAGGCCTTGGAAGAAGCCGAGAAGGCCAACACAATCAGTCTGGAAGAGTTCCTGGAAGTTGAGGTACGCGTTGAATCATCTCCGTCGCATTCAGTAGTTTTGAATACTAAGGACACTCATCGACTTTTCCAGCGCCACAAACTGGGATCAAATCTGACACCCGTAACCCCCGAGGCGTTTGCAAAGTGGAAGCAAACAAGAATGGACAAGAAACAAGCAGAAGAGGACGCGGTCAAGAAAGCCAAGGAAGCCACCCATGCGGCAGGAAAGAATACAGGGATGAGTGGACGGGATCTCGTACGTTTAGCTCTCTCTGTCCCTCTGACCTTTCACTCCCATCTCCGTCTCCGCTGCCCGCGCTCGATCGTAAATCTAATCTAATCTAATCGCTTCCTTTTGGACCTTTTCCACAGTTTGCGTTCAACCCCGAGTGGTTCGAAGATTCAGAAGAAGAGGAGGAAGAGGATTGGGATTTGGACAAATACCGGAAACAGAAGGAAGAGGAGGACGAGGCTGCAGAGGTGGAACGAATTCGGCAGCTTCAGCTGCAGGATGGTGGTGGAGAGTGAAGTTGGGTTTCCAAGTTCTCTCTCGTCTCGTCCCGCACCTGATGAACTCCGGTCTAATCGCCCCCGTCCTTGGAAGGAATCCCCTTGTCCGTTTGTATCATCCGCTAGCTAGACATATGTCGTGCGGTGTGAATGTCACCGAACCTATGATCCATCTCACTTGCCTTATATATGATCTCAAGGCTTCGAATTCGGACTCGCACCATACCACCTCGATCACACTTGGTCGCCCTATGATAATGGAGGGGGCAGGTTCGTAAAGTATCGATGATTGTCTATATAAAATACAGGATACACCCACAGGGTTCTGCTATCATTCTGGTGTTTTGGAGGGCCGACTGGGTTCAAACCTCGCCCCGATCCGATTTCACCTGAGAAAGGTGTGTCATTACGTTCAGGCCAAGAGGGTCAAGGTATGGATTACCGCTGCTTCGCTAGGGGTAGCATTCTCAAGGACCTCTTCGTAACCCTCGGTTCTGACTTCGATCTTGGGGCCGGCTTCAGCGACAGGAAAATCCCTCAGTACCCGCAAGGTCTATGTGAATGAGCAACGGAACTCACGACTCTCGGTTGACCCGAGCGGGCCTTCGACAGAGTCTCGCTCATACATGGCTTCACGGCTCCCCACTCTCTCATCGGGGGAATATCGAGACTGAACGTACTCGACCGTCTTTGAGACGAGAGTGACCAAGCTGTCCTTGGACTTGTCGGCCTGCAATTGACACGTTTGGGATCAAGCGTGAGGTGATTACAGAGCGTTGCCCACTTTTACATGAGCCTCGGAAGCGGTAGCAAGGTATTCGTTCCAGCCCGGTGCTTCGGAAACGGGAGTAGAGGTTGCACGTTGCCTGTTAGTGAGATTCCTTTGCTTTTCGACCTCGAGTACTTCGGGGTCGTTATCGTGGACGGTGCTGGTGCTGTTCCGTCACATTCCTCCCTCTCCGATCTCGCAAATTAATACAGGAGCAGGGGCATACCTGGAGTAGAACCTGGCAGCACCACGCTGAGTAACGAGAGAACGTTTGAGAATCGAACGGGAAGAAAGGGAGAGCATATCGCAGAGAGACAAGAAGAGATATCAGACAGATACAAAAGTCTAAAACGATTCTTACAGGGGCGTAGGAGTAACATGATTTTTTGAAGCCACAGGACCACAAGAGTGATGTCATATGGTACGAGTGCCTCAGGAGCGTAATCGTGCTGAGGTAAAAGAAAACGTGCAGTAGGCGACCACAAACACGCGAGTCGCACGAGGCGATACTCGGAAGAACGTCGTGTCGGTCGGCCACGATTGGAGTGTGGGTGAGTGTCTTTCGAGCGTTAACGGCGATTAAGGCTCATGTGTGAATAGCTACCAGGGATTTCCACTTGAGCCAATGTCCCTCTAGATCTATTAAAACAATCCTTTTTTCATTTTCACACCTCGCTCCGTACACGAGCCATGTCGCCCTTGAGGCTTTTCCTTGATTACCTCTGGCCTTCTCCTCTGTTCTCTCACCCCATGGTCGTCTCCCAACATCGCGATAGCTCCGACAACCTCCCCTTCTTCATGAACCGCCACGACCTCATCCAGTATACAACCCAGTCTCTCCAAGTCCCCACAGTGGTCAGGCATCGCACCCTTCGTCGTAAACGCGCAGAGAGCGTTGATTATGCCCAGCAGCAACCTCCTCCCGCATCCCCTGACCCTCTCTCCTCCGTCCAGAGACAGAGCCCGGATCCACCTGATACCCCGCACCCCACCCTTCGGGAACTTCGGGAGCTTCGAGACCGTCGGCGTCCCGAGGAGGATCCCGCCCCCGCAAGAGGCTTCGCCAAACGAATTCACGATCTTGAGATCTCCTACAACGAACAGCGCAAGCTTGCAGAGGATAGACAACACCGGATTTCTTCTTTAGAGAAGGAGAACGTCGATCTCCGAGCAAAGCTAGATTCTACCCAGAAACGCTTCCAGGTTCTCCAAAGTGCAAACACTTCCTTCGCTGCGAATGTTACCAAGCTCGAACGGGAACTCCAGGCGGCCAGGACCCAGCATGCGCCGTGTAAAACCCGGATATCTTCCGCCGAGACGCGTTATACCACATTGCTGGCAGCGAACAACGTGTTGCAGACGTCCTATAATGACCTTCGATCTTCTCATCAAGCTTTACAATCAGCCTGCGCTTCGACTCAGCTGGCTCATTCTGCGTTACTCTTCAGCACCTCCACACCCTACACCCCCGCCCCACTACCCGTTCTCCGTCGATTGACCCCACCTCCACCGAATTCTCCCATCGATAGACTTACGATCCCCCTTGTACCACCCGTCCCAGCACCTGTATCATTACCGCCCCCCCCAAAACCGCAAATCCAACTCAAGCCCAAACCATTAGACATCATCACACCCCCAGTCATCTCTCGTGAATCATCAACCCAGACCTCGCCCATCTCAGCTGGCACCTCCTTCTCTCATTCCTCTTACGATTCTTCAGCATCCCATGTCTCTCGCCTGAAGACTCTCCTCAATGACCGTACCTCGGAACTGAACACTCTTCAAGCTTTCTTGTCAAAACATGACGAGTGGTCTGGCGCTCAGGTCGTCCAGGCCGTGAAGGATCTCAATGGCGAACTCGCGAGATTGGCATCTGCCGTCAGCGAATACTTCGTCGTTGGATCCGACATCGACTCCGACTGCTCGGATAACGCAAATATGGGGACAAAGTCTTCCCCGCGTCTTCCTAACGACAAACCCAGTCAAGAGACACACGATCGGTTGAAGGAGGCCCTAGGGTCGACCTTCTACCACCTCATCTTCACATGTTCCTACCCGCCATCTGATCCGTCACTACTTGTTCAATACGCCATCCAGGCGTGGCAGGTCTGGTGTTGTTCGCAGATCCTTGATAGTTTCTGTTTCGGTCTCCCCAGTGAAGCAGAAGGGCTGCTTACTGACGTTTGGGAGAGTATGAAACGTGAAGGTACGTCACTTTTTCCATTCTCGTATTCCCCCGATCTTGGTCCTAAGACTGACGTTTGTCTCTCTTTTTTTGCGTGGGATGAAACAGAGCTACAGCCCATGAGCTCCAGATGGAGGGGACTGACGCACGAATACCTCCGCGGTGTCTTGGTTGCTTCGACTCCAAGGTCCTGTCAACTTCCTACTCCACCTGCTTCTCCCTCGATCTCCGCCCTCTACGGGTTCCAGTCAAACGAGCCTCTATCTATTAGGACTCTGAGGGAAAGGGGGCTGTTCGAACTGAATGTTCGCGGTATCCTCGCTATCCTCTCAGGAGTTGGCCTCGAGGTCGACCACTCTTCACTGCCTCCCCTCACGCCCCGTTCTACAACTCCCGGAACCAGCTTGTCGACAGCTGTCGACAGCGAGGTGATCGACGCTACGAAAGTGGCTGACGAGTTTGGTGAAGCTCTCAAGAGGATCCAAGAACAAACGATAGAGCTTGCGAAAGTCACCAAAGAGGGGGTGATGAGTGGGTGGTTTGACATTACGAGGGTTTCTGGAACTGTCGTTCCGTTCAAGCCGACTTCCGCTTCACCACTTTCCCCCCAACAAATTTGGATGCCACCCTCAGTGAGCACACCACAGAAAGGCGGAAGGCGAGCGACCGTTCCTGCCCTACCGAGGAGATCCGACAAAGTTGCGGGGGATAGGAGGATGAGCGAGCCGTCCCTTGTCCTCCCCCTGCCCATACCCCAAATCCCACCAAGACCGAGGAACCATGACCGGACGGCGACTCACTCACCCAACCCCGATAGCACGCCGACCCACACGCCCAACATCGGTCGATCTCCTAACCTTGACCGCTCTTACCCACCGTCGTCATCATCGTCATACCCATCCCGAACCCTACCCTCCACCCACCCGAGCCTGGAAAAATTACGAGACGCGAAGGTGGTAGTAAACAAGTTTGACCATCACACTATGGAAAACGTGTTTCAAGGGTACGGGAGGGAAGACAAGGAGTGTGTAGTGATGTGTACGATCGAGTTTGGATTGGATTGCACGAGAAAGGTTGTTTCGGATGAGGATGTCGGGGTCATGTTTAGTCCGATTGAGCCGCCGGTCGGACCTCCGGAGAAGGAGGTCAGTGAGTTAGAGTTGATGGAGAGGAGGACGCTTGTGAAGCCCAAGGTGTTGCTGGAGAGCGTCGTTGAGATCATGAGGTGATCTTCGATGGGCTTGCACGCTGCATGCTGCATGGTTCACCGTTGTTTGGCTCATTACGGTGCTGCGACCTGCCGGCGCAGCCACCGTTCAAGCAGTACTATGCCTATCCTTCCTTCTTTTTTGGTTGTATTTGGGACCCATCTGCCTTGTGTTGTAACGTATAATCCCTTCTTGTTGCATGATGGTATGTTCGCTGTTCTTGTTAGACGTGCGCTCACGATATTTCTTCATTTATGCTTTCTTGTACGAGTACCCCCTGCTTCCTCACCCCAAGCTTGAAGCTTCAACATTCATCCTCCCCTCCCTTCTCTGCCCATTGCTTTGTCCTTCTCGCTTACCCTGCAAACTCAATCCATTGCCCATCCAATGTTCCATATTCAAGCACTCGAACTCAAACCTTATGTATTGTAATCACCTCGAATATCGCCTTGCGCATTTAATATTTACATCTGACTTAGACTTTGCAATCAGAGCATTCCTAATTCGCCGTTTCCCCTTTCCGTTCCGCGGAATTTGGACTTCCAGGGACTGGATCCAAAGGTAGCCACCAACGGGTTGTAGAGGGAGGACCATGAATATATTCGTACAAACCACATTATTAGACCAATCTAATCGTCATCATCGCTCCCGTAATCTCCTAGAGACATTCCCACGGGGGTAGCGGCGGGTTTAGCCGTCGCAATAGTCGGTGCACCAGTACGTTTCCGAATTTCGGCAAAGTACTTGAGACCTTCCAAGGTATCCATGCTCAGCAGTCCCGTCGACGCAGGAGGCTGAGGTTCCTGAGGCGGTGGTGATTCAATCCTCCGCCTCTTCGCATCAGGCGAACCATCTTCATCCTCGTCCCCATCCTGCACGTCCATCTCATTCGCCTCCTGTACATCATAATCCCCTTCATCGTCCTCAAGAACCACGCCATCTTCCAGAGCTTTGAGTTGTCGCTCAGCTTGAAGGATTCTAGGATCCATCCTGGCTTGGATGGCTTCCTGACCAATTTCTTCCAGCCTTCGTTTTTCGGCGACCTTGGAAGTGGGGTTTGGATCTTCGGTCGCCCAACGGACGTTGAGGATTTCGTCATTTTCGAGGGATTGGCAGGCCATGGCTTCCTTAGCGAATTGAGCGTTGTATTCGTTGACGTAGGTCACGAATGCCACGCTTCGGTATTGGAGAACACGGACTGTACGAAATTAGGAGAAAACAATGAGCACGCGGAAGAAAAGTGCAGGTCCTTGCACGCGAACGTGATAGAAGATAGGTTGTAGACGTACTTTTCTCGATTTCACCCCATTCTTTGAAATGCCTCTGCACAGTCTCCTCCGTCTCCTCACCAGTCCCAACCTCCTTGATCCTCCCAACGTACAACGTCCTATTCTGCCTAGTGAAAGTACCGACGCCACCCATATCATCACGGTAATCCGAGAACTTCTCTCGCGCGAAACAGTCTTTGGAATTATCCGGTAACAGAGTAGCGTTCGTCGGTAAGGTGTGGAGGTACTCGCATTCGTAACCGTACGGACAGCACCCTCGAGCGAAGAACAGACAGTAGTATTTCATCCCAGTAATGTCTGCTCGTGTGAGGCCTGCGTCTTTTTTCACATGGCATCGGGTTTGGGATTTGGTCTTGCTGTGTGAGGTTAAAATACAGTCAGATCAACGAGTCCGTGGAGGCTATTCAGACCTTTTTGCACGTACTTTGAGTAACTATCTTCTCTATCACCTCCGGCCCATTTGTTGTACCAGATATCTGTTCGGATTGCCTGTCAACGGACAGCTTCAGAAGCTCGTGAGGAAGTATTAGACGTACTGTACTCTTTCCCGGTTTGTGGTGCCTCCTTCTTCTCTACTTGGCCCGGAGCCACTTGTTTCCGCGCCGGTTTGAGCTTCTTTTGCTTTTTGACCACCTGTTGCTGCTGTGGTACGACAGCGGTTTCAGTTTCCGTGGATGCCATGAGAGTGAGCGTTTATAGGTGGAGGTGGGATGAGCTAGAGGAGAGGTTGGCACGTGACGGTGATCAATGATCTTCATTGACGTCCACCCTCCGAATATTTCGATCCTGGCCTATAATCTCGAGAAGATGTCATGCCTGAGAATCAGAGTACTGCGCCATCACGTCCCTGACAACTCTACCCTCGTATTTGAGACTTCATTCTTTCAGGTTCAGTCTTAGATGCGCATTTTTAATGTCCAGTTGTTCACTTGGCTGGCGACTGTGCAAACTTGTAACCTTGGCGAGCGCGTTCTGCGTTCCGTAGGCTGGTACATGGTACCGCTTGCTAACCATGCTTGCGGATGCTGGTCTTGCATACGGTATTTGGGACGTCATACTGTGGTGCCGAAGCAATAGATCCCCGATCCACCGCGACATGTCCGCGGCCCCGGAAATTTCTGACCGCGGATGACGCAGATTGCTCTTCCGTTTCTTCCTCCCGACGGCTCCACTCCCGGTTTTTCAAGCTTGGTTAGCCCCCTTTACTGGGGGAGTTTAATACGCTGCGTCCTGTGGAGACTCCCGCAATCATTGCTCTCCTTCTCCCCATCATCACCACCTTCTCGATTCACATCAATGTCTACCTCTACTCCATTGATTGCGGTGGAAGTACCACCTGAATACCAAACCCCATCGTACTTCTACCTGCTCAAAAACTCCGATTCTATCTATGCCTCCGGGCTGTTCTGCCACATTGCGAAAGTGGGGAGGAAGAGGGACCAACAACTGCGACTCATATGGGCCGTAGAACAGATGGTGAGAAAGCTTCGGGAGGTTCGAGAGGAAAACCTCCAGTTGAGGTCTCCTTTCTTTCATGCAAAGAGGTATTTCCCCCCTCTTCTTCAAGTTCGTCCATAGATCGTGAGGTTGACTCGGATTCTGCCCTCTCGCTTCTTCAGATCTGCTAAACGAAAGATCTCTTCGCAATTCAAAACCTCTGAAGACGAGATTCCCCTCGGTGATCGTCTGGCTCGTGAAACCAAGTTGTACAAAGAAGCTAGAGAGAGGTTGAAACGGGGGAAACCACTTCGTTTCGTCCCCGACTATGACAACATCACACGAGCCCACCGTCAGCTCTCAGCGAGCCTACGGTTCTTCTATGCTGGGATGTATTGGATGGGGATGCCGAGGTGGCGAAAACCGTATCTTGACTTCGAATGGGCCCCCCCTCCTCCTACCCCACTTCCACCCGCGAAATCAGTTGATGGTGCTGTTTCTGGTTTAGACGTCAGGAGCGAGGTGGAGATAGTGAAGACTCCTGAGTTGATGCGAGCGGATTCGGAGAGACCATCCATTGCGGACTCCGAAGCGACCCTCGTTTCAGGCACGCTCACGGAGAAGGGGGACGACGAGCAAATCAAAGGCTCGCTCGAGAGTAGCAGGAGCGCACGAAGTTTCAGTTTGATTCAAAGTTTCTGTTCGTTCATATCCGATCCTGGGAATCCTTTGGTTTCTTTCTGATGAGGCTTTACCACATTTTTTCGCTTCTCGAATGTGCTTCCTTGCATTCGTGCAGTATCGTGTCGACTTGTGCATAGTTCTTTTACATAATCTAGACATGTATGAACTTCGCCTTGAGGATCGAGGATACCCTGCTGTGATGTGAGTCGGCGGCTGATCGGTCTGGCGGCAATCTCACCGGTGGATCCGACCCTTTGTGCTTCACCTTCCCAGCATGTCCAAACTGACCTGTCATCCCCTGCATCGAAAGCATCGTCACTGTCGATCCGGCCGATGATGAGGATTTTCAAACACTGCGACCTCGGTCTTAGCGCTGGCCCGGTGACATCCACATCTGAATGAAATGCGAGATACACACGCACACCCACCCTCAACCGTAATGAACTCAGCTGATTCGCCAACTCACGCGCCCCTCCCTTTATCTGTTACGATAGAACTGCCCACTCCGACCTACGGCACATCTAACGCCCCTTATCTTCTTCCTGAAATCTTCCCAGGCTGAAATGTCATTTCACGCACCTTTGCCGACCCGTATCCTCGTGTTCGCTCCCATTTCGCACTTATCATCAAACACATCAATACGTATTCATTCACGGCGTGTCTCAGCTGCCACGAGTAAGCCCTGCGGTCAAACCTCGTACTTTCCGGGTGGGGTGGTCCCGAAAATGAGCTGAAGGGGGTCGTGGTCAATGGATATAAGGTGCTTCTGTCTCCTTGTTCCTGCGTTCGTCCCTCGTAGAGCCCGAACTATTCGTAAAGCCGTAACCCCCGACTCTCGCTTCTCGCTTGACCTGTCCAACCCCATCCCGCGATTTCATCGATAAAGATAGTTTTCGGCGCTAGATTTCTTTCAGTCAAACCCTCGACATGTCGACCGCCGCTCCTCAATTCGATGCCTATGTCCTCCCACCCCACTACAGGAACAAACGTTGTACCATTTTGTGAGCGCACAATTGTTGGTGGAAACCGATTCGGTCCTCATTGTTTCCTCAAGGGTTACGGGCGCAAGCTCTTCCGCGAAGACTGCCGTAAGTCAAGGTTGTCACCAGACAGCATGTCGACTAAAATTTTGTTTCCTGATAGTTTATCAACGCTGCAACCCAGTCGGATGAACTTCAAGCCGAATCTTCGTCTGCAGAATCGTCAGCAGAGCCGCTTCGTTCCAGCAACTCTTTTGAACTCGACAGTGGTCACATCGTCACCCTCCTCGACGTCTCCCTTTCAAAGAGCAAGAGTGCAGAATTGCAGGAATTCTTCAATACACAGTGAGCACAGGTGATATGTGACGTCACCGCCGAATTGAACCCTGTATCCAGATACCAGAACGGCGACCTTACCACTGGGATCATATTCCTCCACTCGCTGGCCGATGATGACAGTGCCGGAAAGACCACCCCTTTTCGAGCTCTCAAAGAACTTTGCGGGGAGCAGGCTCTACGGAATACTGTGATTGCCACCACGGATTGGGTTACCGAACCCCCAGAGGCGAGGAAGAAACAGGAACGCTGGGAGAAGAAGCTATCGAATACGTTGTTCGCTTCTGCGATCGCTGAAGGGGCCCGGGTATTCCGACATAAGGAGAATACGACGGCAGCTACTAGAAAAATAGTCAAGGCCTTGCTTGGAAGGCCGCCGATCTTGGTTGGCGTTCAGAAGCGGTTGGCGGATGACGCTCTTAGATTGCAGCGTACGGAATCTGGAGGCATTTTTCTCGGGGATATCTCTGTCGAAGACGGTAACACCGTCCAACCCGAGATGCAAGCGCAGGAGCACGGCGTACAAGGCCGTTCGGAGGGCACGACCATGGGTGTTTCCCAAAGATCCCTCATCGCTTCCCGGTCGTCCAAGACAGAGCAGAATGGTTATGTGACCGGTGCTAGACACAAGAAAACGTTGGATCATAAACAAAAACTCAAACGATGGAAACAGCGGCAGGAGCATCGTGCGCGGAAGGTGGTGTGGGAGAAGTGGGACCCGGTGGAGATGGTTGCGTGTGTTTGTTGTGGTGCTGCGCTTTATGCGGTCCTCACGTTGTTTAGGGAGCATGGAGCGTATGTTATTGGACTTTAGGTCGTATTTTTTGTATATAGGCTGTATGTCTAAGCGACATGTATCATAGGCACATACCATGTAGAATCTTCTGTAGGTTGCGAAAATTGGAGGGTTGCCCGGCGCAATCCCGTTCACTCATGGTTTGTGTCACCGGAGATGCACAAAAAATGGCCATGTACCTGGGGTGTGCTCGCCCCCGTTGCGAGAGCGTTTTTGGTGGGTGAAGTTTGAAGCATGAAGCTTGAAGGGCTGGATGGTATATATTATCGACAAAATTTTGATTCTGAAGCGCTCGATGATTGGGCATCTGCTCTCTTGTCGTTAACCACCAAACACGGAATTGAACTCAGGCCAACTCTACCTCTACAAACTCTAGCATCGTGTCTACAAGGTTCCTCTTAACTGGGCTTTCGGCTGAAGCTCTGGAACAAATACTTCTGCGCCTGCCTGGCCAGGATACCATCAAGCTACAGAGTTGCAACGCGTCGCATTCCGTGTCAACAACGGAGCTTGATCATTGCATTCTGTTTCGTGGCCTGTTGAGGCTGCCCCCTGCCCTCGATGGCTACGATAAATAGAGCATACGACACTGGTCAAACGTGCCGTACATCCTCTCGGAACCGCTAGACAGGACTTTCGATTAGATTATTGATTGGCCAGCTATATCGTGACCACGAGAGAGTGGAGCCCTAGTCCCTACGAGGAACCTGGAAGAAGTGTTCTCTCTCTGCGCTTCTTGTTCGGATCATCTTCTTGATTCAGGTTTGTATATTTCTATGTACGTATCGCGATAGCCTCCAATCAATATGTACTTCCCTCGCACCGCGAGGATGCTGGTGATCTGTGTCGATTGCGTGGTTACCTGGGATGACTATGAGGAGACTTGCCGAGCTCACTGCGTCACAATCACCACAGGTTGGACAGCGTAGATGGTTCGATCTGAGCAAAGGCGACGTGACATCCCTGATCCTGGTTATCATGAATGGACGCTAATCTAGCTCTGCTTGGCTTCATCCAACAACCCGGGATGAATACGATTCCCACATCTGATCAGTTCTCCTTATCGATCCCCCGAGTTTCACCTACTTTGGATCCGCCTCACGTCCCATAAAGTGAAGGGTCCGTGTGCTCCCTACTAAGGTAACGTCAGGAGCCGGTCAGGAGGTACGTCTTCTAGACAAACCTGACTGCTCTTTCCCTTCCAGGCCTCTAGTCAGATCCATCAGTTGACCTCGTGCTGCTTTCCAGCGTGATATAAAGGTCAGGAAAGTTTCTGGGACGAGCAGCAGCTCAGTGCTCCTCCTTCTGCACCATGGCTTCAGACAACATCCCTAACCTCTACGCGTACCACGGTCGTCACTTGCTCGCACAATATCAAGCACGGTATCAAACACAGTATCGAGCACAATATCGAGCACACCCCCAATCAGATTTCAGGGGGGATATCTTTGATTACTCGCCTTCCGACATGAAGAATGCCTTCCAACTCCGTCCCCCCTCGCCCGAGTTCCCTGTTTGTATCATCGGTGCTGGCATGGCTGGTTTATACACTGCTATGATCTTCGAGTCTTTGGGGATCCCCTATCAGATCGTCGATACCAACACTCGAGAGCGCATTGGTGGGCGCATTTTCACCTACCGCTTCCCTGGTGGTGGCACCTACGACTACTTTGTACGCAGGATTGACGTACCTCCACGCTGTGTTCTGACTTTTGTGTAGGATGTTGGAGCCATGCGTTTCCCAGATACACCATTCATGAAGCGGACCTTCGACCTAGTCAGGAACAGAGGCCTGTCGGTCAAGCTCATTCCTTACATCAGGAATATGGTCGAACCATCACCGAACACATTCTTATTCTACAACAATGCTCGCGTCAACAACGGGGCCCCCTCTGCAACGGATAACCCATTCAACGTTGACCACGTCGACGATCCGAGCTTGAGGACACCTGAAGGTGTTTCTCAAAGGGTCGCAGAGGTGCTTCGACCATTCCGTGGCTTGTTCAGAGTCGACCCTTGGGATCCGCCACTAGACATTGCAAAAGCGATGGAAGATCTTTCTAAGTGGGTCGATAGGCTCTCCATGAGAAGTTGTATGTCCAATATTCTTGGTATGAGCGCTAGAGAGATCAGCTGGTGCGAGACCCTCGACAAGGCCACTGGCTCGTACAACCAGGCTCTCGCAGAAAGTACGTAAATGTATACCCTTCGGAGATTTTTGGTTGTAACCTGTGAAATTACAGCGGTCATAGGGAGCTTGGTCTTCAATTGGCCCGGCAAGCCACCGAAGGACCCAAACGCAGACTGGTATTGCTTCGAGTATGTGTTGGCTGCTTTTACAGGACGCACGAATTACACTGACGCGCTTCACTTT
>MU118009.1:106929-128976 GCA_014904855.1 Thelephora ganbajun
TCGTATCCAGCCATCATTTCCACTGTTCCTTTGTCGTGTCTCAGCCTCATGGATCTCACTGGAGCCAATATTGCCTCTGGACAGCGGAGCGCCATCCGTGAACTCCAGTATGAACCTGCGGTTAAGGTTGGAATCAAGTTCAGTTGTCCGTGGTGGGAAACGGAACTTCCACAACGGATCCACGGTGGACAGAGCTATACCGACCTCCCATTGCGCACGATGTGAGTTGTCCGTGATTCTGTGACCATCGGCAGTTTGAACGAGTCTAAATGCAGTGATACAGCGTATACCCTTCGTATCCTCACGGCGTGACTCCAGACAAAATGTCCAAGGTGCTCATCGTGAGCTACTCTTGGGTCCAAGACGCCGAACGACTCGGTGCACTCATCAACAATGATGGCACCGCTCAACCAGAGCTCATTGAACTGGTCTTCCGCGATTTGGCGGCCGTGCATGGTGTGACCGTTGAGTGGCTCCAGAATTTTTACAAGACTGGGGACTACTTTGCTTGGGATTGGTTGCGCAATCCTCTCACTATGGGTTTGTACTTTTTGTCAGGGACTGTTATGACTTTTCTGAATGGTGGTCTTAGGTGGATACGCACACTTTGGTCCGGGTTCGTATGACGTCTATAGTGACATGGTCCTGCCCGCCGCCAACGGAAAACTCTTCTTCGCTGGCGAGGCGACCAGTGATTGCCGTGGGTATGTGGATTCACCATCAATCCTTTGGCATGTTCCTGATCCAAGCCTGATCAATAGTTGGGTTACTGGCGCTCTGAACAGCGCATGGCGTGCCGTTGATCAATACCTCAACCTCAGTAAACTCGAGGAAGCTCGGAAGAAGTTCCACGAGTCGTGGGGTGCAAGCGAGCACTGGGATGAAGTCCCTCCCAAGAAGGGTAAGACCCCTTTCGGCGTTGGCCCGAAGGATGGAGCCTCTTACCTGGAATTGGTCGAATTGGACCGCAAGCTCGCGGATCGACAACTTGTGATTGGCCTCTACGAATCTGGAATCAGGCCCCCTCCGAGAGAAAGCATTTAGGTCGCCTTTGTTGAATTTTAATCTCGTAGCCTCGAACTTGCGAATGTTGTATCATTACGATGCGGGTGTATCAATGAAAATCAGACCTTTTTTTACGATTACAGTCAAAAAGTCTTAAACGCATAGTATCTTATTGCATAAATCCTAAGATGCATCAAACCTGTGGGGGAACGACCACCGTACAGCGGGGCGCTAAAGAAAAATGCATAATGCATAATGCATAACGCTCTGGCGGCCCTCCGCCCGCCATTCATGCAGTTAGGCCATCCAACTTGCGACCATCCAAAATTGGCCTGCGTGTGTTTGCTGTTCTTGGTGGGATTGATCCAATAGCCGAGCGGACAATGCGTCACAACGTTTGAGCCTAGACAATGAAAATTCGAATAATAATTTTGATTAAATGTTCATAAAGCTCATCTAGTATACACTGTTCCCCTTAGGGAGGGGGGTGGAGGTGGTACCAAATCGCATAGATGATAAACTGGTTGCCAGAGTCATGAGCGGGCGATATAGAGGGGACAGAGGTCGGAGACGATGAGTGCGAGGAAGAGCCGGAGGTGGAGGTAGAACCTCTACTACGAGCCTAGACCTCCGCGTTCGCGCGACCAAAACGCTTGCGCTGGCGAAAGACGGGGTTACATGGGAATGGCCTTCTGACTATATCACGATAGGCGTGACGAGCGGTCATATGCGCCGTAGCTGCATAATCGTATAAATGCGTAGAGTTTTTGAGGAACCGACGTCATGCACTTAGAGGATTTTGACTGTAGAACCTTCGCGGGTAGGAGGAGCAGCGCCGATGTTACTTCTTGTCTCCCCTGCACCAGACATTGTCTGATGGTCCGTTTACTGTACAAGACCGGCGCAGATGATCGCGAGAAGACAATATGCCGTTAGTTGGAATGGAGTTTTCGCCGCCCATGGGCTTCTACTGTACCTCCGGCAGCCAGGGCAATCCTGACACGTCATCAGCTGTCGTGGCGGATCTCCGGCCACTTTGATCGTTTGCAATAGTTCGTGCGGTCTGCTTACTTGTGATGGGTCGGATTCGGCAGACCGATAGTACGCGTGCCCATGCAGGCGTCGTGACCTGATAAAGCTTGGTTGACAACCCCATGAAGGTCTACGTCTCCGCTCGCGCCCAGCGCGTCTACATTGACACCCTTGCTAACGCCCATGACCTCTGTGCGGAGGCCACGGATAGCATCGAGGGAGGTCACTATGTAGTACAGTCCATCAATCTTGCAACGACAAATGTTCAGGACGTTCATGGATACAGTACCGGAGGACTTGCTACTTACATCCCCCAAACTTGGCTCGTCAGTACTTGAGCGCTGAGCGATCGAAGTTATTTTTGTGCATTTTTAACGGACCCCTATGTCCCGGAGCTTCTGGATACCGATAGCGTCTACCCCTCGTCCTTGCTAGATTGCTTTGGATGCATCATCGATTGCTTCATTGAGGCTACAGGGCGAGTTCATGGGTCCATATGATGTCAGATGGTCCTATCCATTATCATACCCGGCTAGTATATATAAGACCTTGAGGGAGAGGAGCGAGTCCCTCTCCCCACAAGACTCTACTCCCACAAAAAAACCACGCAGCCAGTTCTATCTCCGATAACGAGCAAGAATGACCAAGACCTCCAAGATTTTGATGGTTTTCACTTCCGCCGCCACAACTGAGACCGGAAAACCGGCGGGGTACTACTTGCCGGAAGCAGCGCACGTTGGTGTCTTTGGTCCTTTCCTATGTACTCCGAAGTCTGATGCTTGGTTTACGGCGGTCTAGCCATACTATTCATTTGTTCAAGCTGGCTTCCATGTCGATTTCGCTTCGCCCAATGGTCCTCACCCCCCTGTCAGTAAAGGCAGCGTCGAGGTCCGTCTGTAAAACACCCCTATCATCATCTCGGATTTGGTTACAAAGCGTGACATCTGATAGGACTTCAAAGATGACGAAAGCGTCAAGTTTTTGCAAGACCCGGATGTCACCAACAAGTTCTCAAAGTGCAAAACTTTGTCGGACGTGAATCCCAGCGAGTATGACGCAGTCTTCTACGTCGGAGGTAAGGTTCCGGTTTCCCGACCTGTTGTGGACGTTTGTCAATTGGCATCGACGACGTCGTACAGGACATGGACCGGTCATCGATCTCTCGAAGGATCCCAAGAATGCGGAGCTCGTCTCAGCGGTGAGGTCACCTTTATTGTACACGTGCTTCCCGCTCGTTTCCGGTATACTGACCTTTGGACGTGCGATCCTTGCAGTTCTGGAAGAGCGACAAGCTAGTTGCCGCTGTCTGCCATGGACCCGCGTTAGTACTTCATGTTTTTCAACGATTCTTTCACAGACGCTGACATGGATCCACCTTAGTGCCCTCGTCCAAGGCAAAGATTCGAACGGAGAATCTATCTTCGAGGGAAAGAGGTTCACTGGATTCTCCAACGCGGAAGAAAAAGCTTACGGATTTCCGGTCGAGGTGGGTTGTCGACGCACCAGCACTTGACGTTAACATGCATCAATGAGTGTTACACCCTTAGGAAATCGGCTTCTGGTTGGAGGACAGGATCACGGAGCTTGGAGGAAAGTTTGAGAGCGCAGACGAACTCCTCCAGTCCCACGTCGTGGTCGACGGTAAGTTGTACACCGGTCAAAACCCTGCCGCCGCCAAACCGTTGGCGGAGAGGATCGTGAAAGATTTGAAGAAGCAGTAAATCTGTAGTCCGGACGTCTAACCATAAATTTCCGCTCAGTATAGTGTACGATAGTAACAAGCTCGGTCGTCGAAATGAATGGTGTTTAAGATAATCGAAGTTCCCCTGGACTCATATCGGCTTTCTCCGATCCCGGTGACCATGATCAACTCGCAAACGTCAAAATAGGGTCGACTAGGATCTCAAACCATCATTTCTCCGCTCTTTGTCGTAGAAGAGTCTAACTTCTGTCACCTCGACGCGTGGCATCGACCCTCCTAGATTCAAGTAAACTCGGCGCGACTCCACTGCGTAAACAAACCCTAGTGATTCAATGCGGTCGCATAGAATGTATTGACCGTCTGCGTTATAAGACATCACAAAACCTATCACGAGGCCACTCACCGCACTGCACTTTGACGTCTGAAAGGTCGTTTTACGGGTGACTTCGACGTCATGCGCGACGCTGTTATAGCCGGTGTCCTCCTATGCACCTCTCTCTCAGTCCCTCGGCGGAAATACAGAAAATCCACATTACCATGCCCACCTGGCCCCAAGGGGTTTTCGATCGTTAGGCAAGTACTACATTCGATATGCCGACGGGTAACTCAGTTTCTGAAGAGTCACTTGTTGGTCTATACACACGGTAAGATATTCTAAACTCGCGTGGACTGATAAACCGTCACTTCAGAGCAACGGCCCCAAGGTGATTGGTACGGGGAGAACGTCGACGTATCCTCGGATGAAGTGAGCATTAATGCTTATCCACTCATAATACCCTGTCATCTCATTTCGTTCTGGCCGCGGAGATCCATATTCGGACACTGGGTGATCAATTAAACCTCCCTGAGGTCGAGGTTGAGCGCCGTACCGGACAGCATGTTCTGGAAAGCACTTTCACCGGTTATAGTTTACCGTGACCCTCACCTGTCGAAGAAAGCTCAAGAGGAGCTAAAGGAAATGGGCCAGTTCCGGATTCTCTGACTGGGATAATCTCCCATACATTCACAGGATTATTAAGGAACTCCGTTGGTGGAATCCTCCTTCCCACCGATACCCCGCAACGTGTCCAGGAGGATAACGCGTACAGAAACTGGACTGTCCTGGCATGGGCGGCCCCGATCAAGAGATCTGGTCAGTGCAGACTATGCAGATACGGAATTCGGCTCGCCAAGATTTCAAGGGCGGGTCTCCATAATCCTCGCATTTGTACAAAATCTGGAACTTTCGACCCCTCGAGGCAATTCCTTAAAATCCCCAGCCCTGAATCCTTAAGATAGAGTATTTGACTTAGGGAGGAATACCCGCTGCACATCATTGTTCGGTGTGTATGCCATACTGGTCTATACTGAGTTGAACTCTGCAGTTACCATAACTAAGTGCCCCCTCCCTGTCCCATAGGTGCACGATCAAACCGCAGTCGTGACCACAAAGCTGGTTACTGTCTGGCCAGTCCCGTGGAATCCAAAACCCACCGGAATAGTTTTCCTTCCGCCAAGGTCTGGGATCCACTGCCGGTTTCCTGAGGGCTCCTTCCTTAGCAAGCGTGACAGAGCCCGAGACCCCCGGGACATTTTCCACGGAACTAAGAGGAATAGGGATTGAGCGCTCCGGTCGTCGCTCGATCGTTTCACCATCTGGTTTTGATTTTACCCCCTACGTCAATCGGCAGTTCCCAACTCAATGTAACGCGAGGAGTCTCCGATTCTTGGTTTCCGATTAACGGGGTCAAGGATTTTAATCCTGAAACTCGCTTCACGCAATGGGGTTGCCACGCTCGAGGCTTCCCGTCATCCTCCTCGAACCTCGTGATTCCCCCCAAACTTCCCCTTTAACGGGGGGATGGTCTTGCCTTACCTGCCGGGCGCTGGAATTTCGTAATGGTTGAATGTTCATTCCCTGGTCGGCTGACGGATGCTATCTTATCTGGCCTTTCGTCCCCCCATTGGGTACTTACGCCGGTGGGTTCTCCCGTATACTTTGATTATCTCCAACGGAAGTATTCAAAAACAACACATAGATGATGGATACCCTGGTGATGCAAGTCAACACCGATACCACTCAGATCTCATTCAACGTGGATCCTTTTGATCCCCACCCGCGCTGATCATGAAAATCTGACAATGCAAAGTAAAAGCGTCTCGACCCTACACCGAATGCACCGTGTGCATGGATAGCTGCCTATATCCTACGACGGGAGATTACTGGAATTCTCGAAGAACACGATTTGTAGTACACAAGACCGATAAACACACGATCCTCGGGATTATAAATTAATGCGGAGGTAAAGGAGAAGCCCCATCTCGTACGTGCCTTCTTTCACCCATTTCTCCTGTCAGCGTCCGAACTCGACGGCTGGCAGAGACACTACAGAGATCTCTACAACTCAGAAGCACAGGGCTAGAGGCGACGCGGCCAGTAGTCGAGTGTGGCTGCCAGCGTCGTCGGCGCGTTTCAAAAGACAATCGACCTCCTCAACTAGTATGAAAGAGTCATCAACTTGTCCTCAACGAGCTTGCGAGTGAAATTTACCCTTCGCTGGCTGAAAATTTCTCTTCTGTGGCTCAGAATCGGTTTGTAAGAGGAGGGTGGGGAAAAATGATTCGGCCCGGGCTCGAACCGGGGACCTTCTGTGTGTTAGACAGATGCGATAACCAACTACGCCACCGAACCGCTTGACGTTCCTGTTCACCCGACCAGGGTGAGCGAGAAAGATTAGGTCCAATATCGAACATATGCCTCTGTCGTCGGTTCGTAGAAATACACATAGGATCGGACAATTCCGTAAACAAGGCAGGAGCGAGGAAGAGATGTAACCGCGAAAGAGAATGAGCTATAGCGAGTTGGTTCATATGTATACACTACAGAATTTAAACATCCAAACTAGACCAACGATGAACCTGAGCCTCAATCGTGCGTTACCAACGATAGAAGATATATACAAAGGGGGTCATAACCCTAGAGAAGGTTCCCAAAGAAGACAGACGCACTAGTAGTGAGATATGTATCGTTTAGCTAATCGGCCGGGTGATCTTTCGACACCGCAATTTCAAGCCCATTGAGTACTTGACCACCAAGTTTTCTCTGCACCTTTTATACGATACTCAACAACACCCTTCGAGCTTCCAACGTACACGTGGGAACCTGTGGGGTCGAAGCAGACGCCGGCGAGATCGAGAGAGTCCTCCGTTTTCAGCGACTCTTCGGTTAATGTCTCCTGTCGCCTCGCTCTACTAGCGTTCGCAAGGACACGTAGAGTCGTGATGGAATTGGCAGAGACTGGGTTGATCGTGCGCGTTCCCCGTGGGCGCCGCGCAACGTATGGTGGACCGGAGGATAACGTTGAGGTGGTGAGTGAGGGAGATGAGAAGGTGTGTGATGAAGGATTGTAGCTTGTTATGGGAGTTGGCGATGCGGCTCTCGATCCAGCAGCAGAACTCAAACATTCCGTCTCCAATTCGTCAACTTCCATATCATCTCCTCGGTCCTCATGCTCGTCCACATCGGTCATTTCCATGTCCTCATCCCCGTCTCGCAGGGGTTCGGACCGCCTGCGCGTGGGTCTGGGTCTCGTTCGGGCAGTACGTAAACCGTGCCTGCGGAGGAGCCTACTAACATCCTCTTCCTCCCTCGTGGACCCTAGCCTGGGAACAACTACCACCCCGTCATCATCTAACTCTTCATCAGAACTGAACGATCCATCCACAGTGAGAATAGGCAAGCGCATGGAGTTGGTCGTCGGAAGATTCAAGATAGCAGACTCGGATCTAGTGGACCTGTGTCCAAGTCTACCGGAAGTCCGGAGGCAGCTTATGGTCGGATCGGGTACCCGGACGATTTGTTCAGTCTCGAACGTGCGAGCGTCAATCAAATGCAGCAAAGATGTGTGCTGCAAGGTCCCATGGTTAGCAAATGAGGCAGGAGGACAACAGAAAGGGAGAAACTGACCTCGGTAAAAACGAGAACCTCCTTGCCGTCGGTACCTTCAGGAGAGAACTTAATGCTTCGGATACCCCACCCTGGCGCTCGTGATCCCCCTCGACTCCAATCCCAGAGATCCTCCTCGTACACGAAACCACTAGCCTCCCCGGTTGCCCTTCTTTCCCTGCCTCGCGTGCGATCAGTTTCAAAAACCTTGAGCGGTTTCGAACTGCGAACATCCCAAACGACAGCTACTCCTTCTTGGCTTGCCACGGCAAACTTCATCCCATTTGCCGAATATGATGTTGAAAATGAAGCGGGGAGGGGAGGTGATGCATATTGGGGAGAATAGATTTGATGGGTGAAAATTGATGGTGTGTATGGCACAAGCGAGTACTTTACAATCGATTCGAAGGTGAGGCGGGAGGAGCCGGATATATGGTGTAGATACACCTGGGGTGAATCACCAACGGATAAGAGGGTTCGCCCGTCGGGAGATACAGACGCTGATCAATTATTAGGAGACGAAGCGAGTTGCGTTTCCGAGGAGTGACTCACAGTGATTGACGGGAACGTCTATCCGCAGGACTCCGAGGTCCTTCAGTCTCGAAGCCGTGGGCGATGTTTCCGCGGATCGGGTGTTCACCTCGAAGAATTTAACTGAACAATCGTTGTTACTAACTGCGACTCTCGGCTCGACGCTACTGACGTTGGCCTTCGTCAGGCTTAGCGATGTCAACATAACCGAATTATTTATGGAGCCTTGTAGTTGGGTCTGGTACTGCCAGTGAGGGCGGGAGGATCGGTGATGATGGGACGACGAGGAACTAGATGAGGGTGAGGACGAAGAGTGTAGGGATAGGTGCAGTTCAGCATCTTGTCCGCCCGCTGCAACAAGTGTTGTTGTTGAGTCAGGGAGGCACAGCGCCGAAAGGGTGTTTGGGGTAAACGAGAGGTTTGCGATCGCTCGCTTTGAGCCCGAACGGAAAAGATTCTGTTCGAGGATTGAAGTCCCTTGGACGTAATTCACTACGCCACGCTCATGAGGGCAAATGACCAAATCCCGAAGTTGGCTTGACGAACGCGAAGAACATTGGAATGAGCAGGAGGCAAAGGTAGAGTACGGTGTAGACAACTCACACGTGGCCAATCGTGATTTCTGTGGAAACCGACGAGGTGGGAGTGGAAGGTAAGAGTAGAGATGGCCCTTGGACGGTCATGACTGGTCGGAGAGCATATAGGTGGAAGGTCGTTCTGTTAACGGTGTTTGTTTTCGAGAGTTTCGCAAATCTGTAACTGGTTATGAGTTCCCTGGCTGTTGTGAACGAGGGAGACAGAAAAGCGATGGGGCACTGCATTTGTACTCCCGGATATCTGTTAGACCGAAAAGCGCCACTGACCTTGGAGAGGGTCAACCGATGAGGAGGTAGTGCGACTTTTCGAGCGTGAGATGTGGGCTTAAGTGGTGCCTTAACTCGCCAACGCCCCCGGAATGGCCTGAGAGGGAGGATGAAGGCGGAGGATGGTGGGGAGGACAAGGAGAGGTGGATTGATCGCGACTTGGCAGGGGGCGACAAGTCCAACTCCGCCGCCGTCACCCGCTTTGATCTCGGCTCGACCAACAGACTCGCGGAGTCCAGTCCAGACAGAAACTTTCTTCCGCTCCTCCGAAAATTTCCCCTTGCGCTGCTAGCCGACTGATCAGTGTTTTACAGTAGGGCTGATACGTACTCCAAAATCGACGACGCGGGAAACGCATCTCGAGCCTGAGGCGGAGTATGCTACCAGAAGCCATGATCCAGCAGCGAAATGGATCAGAGCGCTTGACCTTCCGAGATCTACCAGGGGCAGAAGTGCTATCAATCTTCGAAAGTACCCCTATGCCAAACGCCCGCATAGCCCAAATTCGTCATTTTACCGTTTATCTTCCTTAGTCGGGAGGATGTTTTTCCAGCCGCTGAAAAATGTCAAAGTGACGACGCGCTCGGAGTTCAGTCATGAACGGTTTGGTTGGTAACAAGTATCCCTTTGCACCGTTGGCTCTATTAGATGGAACGGAAACGGTCGTACTCATGACAATGCACACCGAAAACCAGCACCACACGGGGAGTACTTGGAAACATCGGCGCAGGAACGGTCACATTGACTCAACCCCCATTCCACCAGTTTACCCTGTCTCAGTCGAGACAAGTAACGCGCTCGAAGTCGTTCACCTTGATTGCAATGGCGGAGGTGACCAGCGAGAGGATCGGCCGGCAAGAACCGATTCACCTTCATCTCGGAGGTGACTCCCGATCTTGTTCTTTCCTTGCAACCCTTGGTTGTTTCCTTAGCCTAAGGGGATAGACCGTGTCAGACCACTCCCCAGCTTCCGAGCCCCCATCCGCCGGTTCTGTTCGTTCTATCAAGCACAATAACAGGAAAAACTGCAGATGCAGTTCGAAGTACCGCTCGTTATCAGAGCCATGCGGTTACTGCTCCACAATTCTCTCCTCCGATTACAAGCTGGCTGACTGTGGTCACAAGCTCACAAACTGACTTGTTTTGAAAGAAAGTCTTTGGGTTCTCTTCTCACGTAAACGGCAAGTGATGGGTCGGATATCCAGCATCGACAAGTCCTTTTATCGAGTCGCTCTATTACGTGACGAAGCTCGAATGGAACGCTCGTTGGAAGAGCGACCGTCACAGGACGTCCTCTGCAGACAATATAGTGCATGCCCTCCCCGAGTGATCCGACGAGGCACAAACGGGCGCCGGGAACAACCAGGTGGTGTACTATCAGGATTGCGGTCACCTGGGTAGAGCGAGGTCACGAAAAGATCTCTGAAGTAAGGACACCTCCAGAGACTTGCTTCCTAGCTCTAGCTTTGTATTTGTTAGTGATCTACGAACCCTCCAGATCACTCGAAGCTCTTGGTTTGTTTCTCCATCAGGTCAATTTCACAACCAACCATGATCACGAGAGATTCAAGTCTTGGGTACCCACATGCTTACCGGGTCACATCAGGTTATCGCATGCGGGCTACACATAGCTTCGCACAGGGTTCTTGGTCTTCCCAATGAAAAAACGGCCGATCTTATCACCCTTCTTCGCTCACGAGAGCATCAGCGGGTAGTTATCGCCTCTGGGGTTCAGTGAGGCCATGCATTTTCGTTAATTTTTTTCGCTCTGGGGCGTGAAAACTGGGTGCTTTTCATCAAGACTTAAATACCACAAAGGTACGAACTAGGTTCTTTGTGAAGGAACCCACCATCGTTCGTTCACTCCTGCTACCCAGAATGTGTTCTACATCTATCCGCTTCTTGGTATCTGTCATCGGATTGTCGCTGATCTCCTTGAGGGGAGCATCGGCCTTCGACATCTCTCGCAATGATAACGTGGGTTACACTCGTCATGTATGTGTTTCCACCAGTTGACCATCGTTTCATCTATAGCTCGTCGTGTACGTGCAGCGTGAGAACGCTTCACTTTTGTCCCCTTAATAACTTGAGCCTACAGCTACTATGGACAGAATTCATACGGAGCGACGAGTAAATCCTCCTTTTATCTGATGAAACATGAGTTCATTACTGACCTGATCGCTCAGATGGGGGTGATCAAACCAACTGGCAGAAGCGACTATCAACCTATTGTCAGGATGACGCAGTAGATGTGTTTCCGCTTGCATTCCTTCACGTTTTCAAGGGACAGGGAGGTCTCCCATCCTTGGACCTCGCAAATGTATGTTTTGGCGCACGCCGGCTCCTCGTGGCTTCTATGGACTTACGCCCCGTGAAAGATCTGTAGTGTGAATTCCGGTGTCTTCCCAGGAACCTCTCTCCCCATCTGCCAATTCTTGGCAGATGACATCAGGACGTGCCAAGCTCGCGGGAAGATTGTTACTCTCTCTTTGGGAGGAGCCACAGGAGCCACACAATTCACTTCTGACGCAGACGCGATTGCTTTTGTGAGCCACCATTGAGCTGTCCTGCGTCGTCCTGTCCTGATGTTCGCACTTCTAGGCCGACAGTTTATGGAATTTGTTCTTTGGTGGAGGTTCTTCGACCAGGCCATTTGGTACTGCTGTCTTGGACGGGTAAGCGAATCTTCCATGTGGAGGATGCCCTCTCGTTGATCCGCCCTTTAGTGTTGATTTGGATATCGAGGGCGGTTCTACTGCGTAAACAATTCCTAGGCCCCTTAACGCTGATAGTGACTGAGACGCGGGTTTAGCTATTACCAATCCTTCGTCAACAGGCTTCAGACACTTTTCAAAAGCGGAAACAAGAGGTACTCGGGAATCTTTATCACCATTCCTACCTGCTTCTGAGCTGCCGAAAAACGATAGGTACTACACCACGGCTGCACCACAATGCCCGTTCCCTGATGGAAATCTGGGGACTGTTCTCAACTCGGCGTGGTTTGATGCCATCTACGTCCAATTCTGTTCGTCGTCTCAAATTTTATCGACGGTAAGAACGGCTAACATGTAGCAACAGATAACAACTACTGCTCGCTCCCCAAGTTCAATGATCCCAACTCCTGGAACTTTAATCAGTGGGACAACTGGGCTAAAACGCAATCTCCCAACAAAAATGTCAAGATTTATATCGGTGCTCCGGCTGCCCCTCTGGCAGCTAACCCGGGTTATTACGTTGACGTAAATACGTTGGGAAATATCGCCGTCCAAACTCGTAGCAAATATTCGACATTCGGAGGCGTCATGCTTTGGGACGCTTCGCAAGCTTACGGTGGGTAGCGCAGTCCTACGGGCATCATATGTGTCTCACCCGCTTTGCTTCAAAAGTCAATAACCGCTACGACGTCGCTATCAAAGGATTGATCAGTGGTGGTGGATCGCCGCCGCCCACTACTACTCCTCCCGTTACAACGCCTCCGTCAACTACCACTCCCCCGATTGCGACCCCGCCGCCCAGCGGAAGCTGTGCCGGCGTTAGTGCTTGGGTCAACAACGTCGCTGTGAGTATTTATAATTCCTGATGGTTTCAAATCGAACTGATCTCGGTCTATAAATAGTACGTGGGGGGTAGTCGGGTCGTGTATAAGTGAGTTGATCTACGCTATGCTGTGGCGGGGCAGCCGCTGATCTGATGTGGGATCTTAGCGGCCATCTCTGGACGGCCAAATGGTGGACGTACAATTCTATCCCAGGAGGTAATCTCGGTGGAATGTAGTTTGCTGAATGTGTCGCTGACTTACTTGATAGGACCTGCTGGGGAATGGACGGATAATGGAGCTTGTGCTTCGGGGCTCGCGGCGACTCCGAGGCCGAACGTTGGCCGGTTCTGGAGGGATTGAAATTGAAATTTAAGTGTAGGCGTGTACGCTTGCCGTGACGAATCGTGTGTGTACGATAGGTTCTAAATACCCAGTGGACCTAAAGTCAAGTCCTGGTCCGAGAAACCTCGTGTTTTTATCTACCGCCACGACGGGCGTCAAGCCTGTGCTCAAATGTGTCAGCTTGCGATCAGAGTATGGTATCAATCTGTTACTCGAGGCCGGCGCTGGCTAACGGACATCAAGGGTACTAAAAATACCCGAGCGAGTATTTAATGATGGAGGGGGTGGAAAGTAGACCCTTTGCGGATTACCGGCTAACCGTCGTCACCCTCCCTCTCTACGCCCTCCCAATCCTCTCGTTGTGGTCATGACTTCCCTCAATTTCCAACCTATTATTGTTCAGCCAGAGAATTACGCCAAGGCGCTCCTGATAAACTCTTTCTCTCTGGCCCTCGTCTTCGCGTGCATTTATCTCCCGCTTCTGGGCGTATTCGTGTTCAAGGCCGTGAGGAACCCAACTTATGTGCTCTGGATTACTGCGTTTTTCTGCCAAGGTTTGTTAAATTATTTGAATCCGTGCTGGTCCTAGGGACTGACAGAACTCGACCACCATCAAGTGCGTGTTGTGTCGTTCGCGATGCGGGCGGCGTTGGCAAAAAGTGCAACTGCTGGCCAAAATTTCGACCTCGTGTTGTCACAGCAGATTATCTATGGCGTTGGTTTCTTTGGTATCCTCTACTCTGCGTACATTATGGTCCTAGATCGGTACGATTATCTCGCTACCACCGGGCTTCCACAATGCTGACTAGCTCAAAGGGAATTTATCAAGGGGACCGCGGGTCACTCACCGCTGTCACGCATCACCGGAAACCGGCACCTTATCCGACTTGCTCTGGTCGCTGCTGTTTCACTCAGCATTACCGGTGCGGTTATGGCAAATACCGGCACAAAGCAGAACACCATCGACCTTGGCAAGCAGCTGAGGACGGCTTCGGTTGTAATCTTCTTGGTGGTCGCTGCTTTCCTTGTTATCCACATCATGTTCTCGATCTCTACAGAGATGAGGAATACTTCAGGTGAGCGAATTTGCTCCAGACGGTTCGCTCCATCACGATGTTGATGGGCCATTAGGTGAGAAGGTACAAAACTCCCTGGCGCCATATGGACTCCATATCCTACTCCTCGCTGGACTTTTCCTCCTCGTCCGGGAGATCTTCTTCGTCGCTACGAACAATAAGACGACGCAGTACAAAGAACGGCTGTTCTATCCGTTTGCCGCTTGCACAGAGTTGGCTGCAGTTTTGTTGTTCCTTTCCCCAGGTCTTATTCCCCTCAAGCGTGAGCTCGCTGAAGCCAGCAGAGTAGGTTCTTACGTGAGTCCTTCCTCGTATAGTTTTGCGCCCACCTACTAACCTGCAGCTGCAGTGAACACTGGAAATGCTAACTTATTATTCGGGGCTTCTGGCCAAGCTACCACAACGACGCGTAGATAGTTTACGATGATTTATTTGTACGAGGTTAATGATGAGGGTGTCATTCAACTCCAGAATGAAAGTGCCGTTCCAGTGTGAGAACACGAGGTCACCCAACCATGACCGCGGATGGAGGTAATCGTGGGAAAATCTCGCCTTAACTGTGCCCCACCCCCATCTGCCCATCCCATTCACCAACACCCATCATCTCGATTCATACACTCCCCTTACTACCCTTATTTTCGGCTGAGACGTCTGTAGCCGACCAGAATGGGTGCTCTTGTGTCGTTGCCCCTAGCGGGCATATTTGGAACACTTGGCTCTTCAGTTGTAGCTGGCCTCGCGTTCTGCTGCACATCTACCGCAGGTACTTCACGAAGTACAACCCCTACCGTCTCATACTGAACGCCGTGAATAGCTTCGATGTTCTGCAAATCATGTAATTGTAACTCATCCATCGCTACTCGTATTGGATTCGCGGTACGCAAGATCCCGAAGATACAACTACCGGAACTTACGATTCCTTTGGCGGATATGTGTAGGTGATATTCCTGGTCAATTCGATGCTTGCGTGGCTTGTGAAGACACCTATGGCGATCAAGTTGATTGAGAAGTGGAGCTACGACTATATCAAGATGGACTGTTCGAACGACAAATGCTATGGGGTGTTGGCGGTACATCGTGTTTGTTTTGCCCTCTCGCTGTTCCACGCCATCCTCAGTACATCTCTTATCGGCGTTCGGGACACTCGAGACAAAAGGGCCGCTATCCAGAATGGGTACTTCTCCGCTTCCCTTTTTATTTGAGTGGCGCTCACGGTTGATTCAGATGGTGGGGTCCTAAGGTTCTCTTGTGGATCCTCCTGGTCGTAGTCACCTTCTTCATCCCCAACGGCTTCTTCATGTTCTGGGGGAATTATGTTTCCCTCATCGGAGCCACAATTTTCATCCTCCTCGGTCTTGTTCTTCTCGTCGACTTCGCGCACAGTTGGTCGGAGATGTGTCTCGAGAACTGGGAGGCAACAGGTTCCAACCTGTGGCAATGGATCATAATCGCTTCAACTGCCGGAATGTATGCCGCCACCATTACCCTTACCGGTATCCTCTACGGTTTCTTCGCAGGATCAGGATGCACCCTTAACCGATTCTTCATCACCTTCAACTTGATCTTATGCATCATCATCACGATCATGTGCATCCATCCCGCCGTTCAAGAATATAATCCTCGATCCGGTCTCGTCCAGGCCAGCATGGTCGCGGTCTACTCCACATATCTGATTGTATCCGCCGTCGGAAATCACGAGACTGAAACGTGCAAAAACCCCATCAGGAAAGCCCAGGGCACGAGGACCACGACCGTCGTTCTCGGAGCGATCTTCACATTCTTGGCTATCGCGTATTCTACGAGTCGTGCTGCTACACAAAGTAAGGCGCTTGTCGGGTCCAAGAAGAAGGGAGAAATCCACCTCGATGAGGAGCACAGATCAGAGCTCGGAGTTGTCAATACTCAACCTGCAAGGACGGAGACACCGAGGTATCAAGCTCTACTTGCCGCAGTCGAAGCTGGGTAGGAACTTGAAAATGCTCTCCCCGTTCGATCTTTGCTTATTCCTTCATCACAGTGCACTCCCCGCATCTGTTTTGGATGAAGAGGAAGAGGAAGACGACGACGAGGTTTTCGGAGAAAGTCGAGATGATGAGAGGTCCGGAACCAGATACAACGTTCGTGGACCATTCAAGTCGTTGTGACTAAATTGCTGACCTTCAAGAAGTATTCTTGGTTCCACGTCATCTTCGTCCTCGGTGCGATGTATGTTGCGATGTTGCTAACTGACTGGTGGGTATCCAATCGTGTCATGCGCTTTTTTCTGACAATTTTGTGGTGTAGGAATGTCATCAAGGAGGTCACTGGCAATCCCGACGAAGACGTGTACATCGGAAGGTCGGAGGTTGCTATGTGGATGCGGGTTGTATCTAGTTGGGTGTGCATGTTGCTGTATATCTGGAGTTTGATGGCTCCAGTGTTGATGCCCGACCGGTAAGTACTAAGTTCCTACAGATGCCAACCTCCCAGCGTCTAACTGAGGTGCTCGCTCCAGATTTTGATTATTCTCCTGTATAACCCACCTCATTGCTACGTTTCACTTGACACCCTAATTGATTGGTCGACGAGACCGCTGTTCACCAGTGATGCATCAAGTTAAACCCATCCCCGCATCTTTGCAACGATTAAGAATATTTGGTCTCCGGATGTAACTTCCTTGTACTTCGCCTGTCTCCTCACATCTTCATCGCTGAGATCCGAGAAATCCTTCCACTTCTCCAAATCCGCCGATCGTACGTTCAACGCCTGAACGACGTTCGAAAGGTATCCCAGGTCCGAAGACAGTTGAGCAGCTCCGGTAGGAGTCAGGGTCTTGATTTTCGGTAATACGGAGCCGGTCAAGTGGGTCAAAAGGGAGAGTGCGAGTGACGACAACCAGGCCGCTGAGACCGCTTCCGGCGACAGAACAGTGGGCGCAGTATAAGTCGGGATGGCCAGTGCCACTGGAGGCGTTTTCAGAGCGATCGAGGGTGAGCGACGCGAGTGGTGGATACCAGGGGTCGATGATACGGAAGGAGAATGGGGGCGCCCCTCGGAATGGAATTGTTCGGTGACAGACCTCAACAGGTCCTCGTCAACAAACGGTAGGGTCTCGATTGAAAACGCAAGAGCGTCATCGTCCGCGTAAACTTCGAACAATCGAGGGAGGTTGAGGAGCCCTTCCGCAACCCGCTGGACAGTGTCGCTCGGAGAGATTGAAAATACGGGGACTTGGATCTCCGTCAATGCGCCAGTTCCACCTGAGAGTTTACTGGGAACCGGTTTGGAGGAGGACCACACGGGAAGCGAAGCGTAGGACGCGAGGTGTTTATGCAAGGGGGAGAGAATGGTCTTCTGAAGCGAGACCTGACAAGACTTCGCAAAGTCTGATATTGCCCCGCGCGTACCCGTTAGGACATTCAGAGGTTGGGAAGGGATGGTATGTGGGATGCGAGGGCTGGGCGTGACTCCGAGGAGTTGTTGTTGAGGGTCCGATTCGAGAAGCTTCAATAGGTTTTGAAGTTCCACCGAATTAAGGGTCGACTGTGCGAGGATTTGCAACGCTCCCTTCGGTACACCCGGTAGTGACTTTGCAGGCGAGAAAGCGTCACTTTGAGACATCCGGATATTTTCTGAAGCTTGAACCAACGCTGTGCGCATCTTGTCCTCGAAGGTGCCGAGTCGGTCGTTGAATCCGTGCGCGGCACCCAAGAGCCGGAGATACATCTGGATCCTTGACCAATCCTGCGTCGTGTAGTCCATGTCCGACAAGTCATCCCCTCCGCTCAGTGCCGACGAGTCCATAGATAACAGTCGGTTATCGGTGGATATATGCCCGTTGTATGTTTGGAGTATCGAAGCGAAGACGGAGTCCAACGCTTGGACGAGCCCCACGAACCCGTATCCGTGCGTGAACACCATGCATCTCGAGAGACTCTGATCTGCGAGGCTGAACGCGTCGACAGATCTTTCCCTCAGCCATCTTGACCCATCCTTTGGTCTTCCAGGTGCTGTGTTCTCCGCAGTGATCTGTTCCAACCTCTCCACGAGAAGCTTTTGCTCGAGCGACCCGTAGTCAACCTGGTAGTCTAGGAAAGGCTCGAACAATTCTTGTTGCCATTCCTGGTCGCCCAGCGTGTAGTAAGTGTTTGGTGGATAGCTCATCGACATTGACGCCCGCGACATCCTTCTAGATATCGATAGCCGGGAGCGTCTACGGGAGAGCTTTGGCGGGGCGTCGGAGGTAGTGCTGTCCTCTGAGTTCGCGTGCAGAAGGTGAGGAGAAGCGGTATAGCTGACTTTCTCCATGATGTTTTCAGTCGAATTTGCGAACTCTATAGCGGCGGTGTAACTAGAGATGATCTCAGTTAAAGTGTATGGACCATGGCTACTCGCAACGGAGGAGAGGCGCTGTGAGAAGGTGGGTTGGAGGGAAGATAGTGTTGATGAGATTAAGGAGGAGAGGGTTGCTGGGGGATCGGGGAAGATCGAGGGGGCCGAAGATCGCTCAGTCTCGAGAAGGGTCAAGAAAGTCGCGAAAAAGGATGGCAGAAAAGCCGCGAATGTCTGGAGAGATACGTTATCTTGGGTCACTTCGGCGTCTGCGTCCCGAAGTCGAGCTTTCTGCCAAGTCGTGACGAGGGTCCCCCTTCGCGAACCATAGTAGTAGTTTCGGAATTCGGCCTCCCGTTGGATATTTTTGAAAATCGAGAAATAGTTCTTGCACACCGCTACATCTTGGCTGTTTATCGCCGCGACCAAGGCTGAGCTGAGCGAAGCCTCCAGTTGATTTTGCAGGCTGACCATCAGAGACCGACGAGACTCGTATTCCGGGGTGTTCTGGAAGACAACCATGCTCTTTGCGGCTTCTGATAGCGTCTCTGCAGCTTTTTCGTAGTTTTGTTCTGATAGCAACGACGAAACCTCCGATTCCAGGGAACTCCAACTTTCGGCTTCCCGCAGGACATCCCTAGCAGCCTCCATTCCTCGCTTAACATTGTCCAGATAATGAAGCCGCTCCAATGCGGCTTTTGTCTCTGGTGATTCAGCGGAAGTGGATGCATGTTGTAGTTTTCGAAGAGATGCTTGAAGGGAGATGGCGCTCTCCTTCGTGAAATGGAGATCGTAAGCGAGCCGTGGTGCACCTCGTGAGATATCATCGATGATTCTTTCGAGTTGTGAAGAAGTCTCCTCGGCCACGATCTCCACGGAGGAAAGGATGCTGGAGACACGACGATCGAGAGAAGTGAGATCAATTGGTGCTGTCGAAGTTCCATCCACCCCCAGCCCTGGCACGCCTTCGTCTAGGATGGAATTGAGCCACGAAACAACCTCTGGCGCATCCTCCACAGATTTCGCCAGTGTACGCAGGTCAACAATCTCAGAGAAGGGATCGTCAAGGCTCATCTAGGATAAGATTGAGGACAAGACCCAACACCAGCGATCGACAACGCACCCTCTGCACCACAGGTCGTTCCGTTGAAATCCTCGCTGATTTTTTCTGTAATCGCGATCTGACATTGTGCGTAAGATATCGTGTAGAAGAGGTTGAGGTTGAGCAAGTCACCTTTGCGGTCGCGTCAAAGGTCACGTTTCCCATCGCTGATGAGACGCGTGACGCGTCTGACTCTCGGGAATTTACCACCCCTTGGCCCCCTCCTGTTTCATCATGCGGCCAACCGCTCGCGACAGATTTGCAAAAACACGTGTACCAGCCACCAGGGAGAAGGCTCCTCCATCGCCGGATGACAGTGATGATGGGTGATTTCCCATAACTTCAGGTTTCGAAGCGGGCAAGGGTTGATATTCCTAGAGAATATTCGCAACAGCAACGCAACAGCTTCTGACTATGTTTGTCTTTTGAACCAACGTACCAGGTTGATTCTGACTGGCAACATAGTTAAGCACGAACAAAAGAAAAAAAGGGCAAGTCTGTCAGACTTCTAAAAGAGTTGGAGTCTGAGGCGCGAGACGCGGTGACTCTGGCCCGTCATGTACACATACCCTCTACTGATAACCAGGTTATAGATCCAAGAAAAGCCCTCGAAGTCTAGGGTCTTTAAGACGAAGTGTTGCTACTCCTTTCTACTCCTACCGAATCGCAGAATCGATATTTTACAGGGTTGATCTTTTTCAACAATTCGCGCTCAATTATGCCGCAAACAGAGATAAGCTTCAGGAACTATATGAAGAACTGGAGCAGGAGACACAACAACTTCGTGTCTTTACTTTCCCACCTCGGTCGAGTGCGGCAAGTGGCGCAAAAACAATTCCGTCAAAGGACTAATCCCCACAGAAAGTCTTGCGAAGGACACTCTCGTTCCTCTGAGTTCTTCCAGCACGGTCTCGATCTAACTCTGCGTCTTTCTAAAGATTTCAGACTTCTAGTTCAGGGACATAAAGACCCCACTGACTGATTCGTTCTCTTTTCATTCTTCCCTGCTGTTCTGGGCCGGATCTGATCTTGTGCGCCGGCCTACGACTGGTTAGGATCTCTTTCTATCGTGATTTCGTTTCGTGGTTCATTCTACACGGCATTGTACGGAACCAGGTCTCCTTTTTTTGTTGAATGGATGCATACGGTCCCCGCCGCTTATTTCTTGTTTGGTCTGTGTCTACTGACGACGGGCGATACATCTGACGGGTGCTGAGAAGCAGTAAGCACCATTGTTCCGACTGAGGATTGTGCACACTAACATGGGTATGACTCTGGTGCGAACACATAGATGGTGATCTGTCTCGGTTGCACCGCTATCTAGGGTGACTGTTGAGGGGACTTATCGGGCTCTCTGCGTCGTAATCACCATTGGACAGCGTGGACGGTTCGGTAAATTGTAAGAGAGCAAAGGCGACATGATATGACATTTCTGATCCTGGTCATCACGAATGGACATCAATCTCCCTGCTTGGATTCGTTCTTCGCTTAGCAACGGATGAATACGACCTCCATATCTGATTGACACTCCTTATTGATCCCCCAAGTTCCATCTACTCTAGATCCGGCTCTCCCCCCGTACGATGAAGTGTCTATGTGCTTCGTGGGTGACGTTAAGAGCTAGTCAGGAGGTGTCTTCCATAAAAACTTGACTACTACGGAGTCCCTCTTTGATTCATGGTGTCCTTTTGGATCTCCCTTCGCGTGGTGTCGTGGCACGTTCGATGTCGGGGTACTTTTGATGCTCGAAGATGGCTCTGGCGTGAACAAAACGCCGTACTGGAATGGGACCCCAACATCCTAACCGAACCCCTCAGCTGACCTGGTGGTGGTTTCCGACGCGATATAAATGTCAGTGGAAGTTTCTGGGATGAGCAGCAGCTCAGTGCTCCTCCTTTCGCACCATGGCTTCAAACGAAACCAACGCTCCTAATATCTACGCGCACCGCGGTCGTTGCTTGCTCTCACAGCACCACGCGCGACACGAGGATATCCCTGATTACGAACTCTCCGAAATGAAGGATGCTCTCCATAACTGTGCCCCACACCCGACCTCCCTGTTTGTATCATCGGTGCTGGCATGGCTGGTTTATACACCCCCATGATCTTCGAGTCTTTGGGGATCCCCTATCAGATCGTCGACGCAGACACTCGAGAACGTGTTGGTGGGCGCATTTTCACCTACCATTTCCCTGGTGGTGGCCCCTACGACTACTTTGTATGCAGGATTCACGTACATCCACGCTATGTTCTGACTGCTGTGTAGGATATTGGAGCCATGCGTTTCCCACGTACACCATTCATGAAGCGGACCTTCGACCTAGCCGAGGAAAGAGGCTTACCAGTCAAACTCATCCCTTACATCAGGAAAATGGTCGGACCATCACCGAACACACTCTTGTTCTACAACAACGCTCGCATCAACAACGGAATCCCCTCCGTAATGGACAATCCGTTCGGCATCGACCACATCGACGACCCGAGCTTGAGGACACCTGAAGGTGTTTCTCAAAGGGTCGCAGAGGTGCTTCGACCATTCCGTGGCTTGTTCAGAGCCGATCCTTGGGATCCGCCACTGGACATTGAGAAGGCGATGGAAGATCTTTCTAAGTGGACCGA
>MU118009.1:130456-158550 GCA_014904855.1 Thelephora ganbajun
CCCCCTCGGAAAGAAACCTAGTTGGATTTGAATTTCTGGAATACGCGAATGTTGTATACCATTACGATGCGGGTGTACCAATGAAAACGCGACAATTAGAACCTTCGCGAGTAGGAGGAACAGCGTTGATGCTACTCCTTATCTCCCCTAGACCAGACGTTGTCTGGTGGACTGTTTGTTGTCCAAGATCGGCCCAGGTATTAGTCGTGAGAAGACGGCATGCCGTTAGTACCGTTGGAATGGAATTGTCACCGCCCATGGGCTTCTACCCCTAGCAACCAGAGCAGTTCTGACACTGCCGAGGCGGATCTCGGCCAGTTCGCCCGTTTGCTAGTCGGCTTACTCATGGGTCGGACTCGGGCGGTTAGGCGATCACGTGCTGCGAATGACTAACGTAAGGCAATTATGTAACCACACGTGATTTGTGGGGACAGACTTAAAAAGGACGAGGACGCAGGCACCGAGCTGAGTTCATTATACGACTGATTCGCCGTTCACAACTTACGTCTATTATAAACCCGCGTTCGGTTCGCCATAACCTCTTTCCTCGAACTGCCTTCTGATTTCTTCCATCAGCGTACTACTGGTCATGGTCGAGAACCAAGTGAATGTGCCCGTCGATTCGTGCTATCAAGTCAAATGCGACAAGTGTGGAAAAACGACCTGGAAGGTGAATTCTTTCCCTCAATGTACTCTGATCATTACAATTGATCACCGGTCGGCGTATTTCATTAGGGCTGTGGGTGGCACGTTGAATCGGTAAGTGTAATGATTTGTCGAATCACCGACCGGTATATGGAGCAAAACGAGGGTGGATACCTCTAGACGCGAACTGGACGTGTCGAATTTACTCCCTCGCCTTCGCCAAGTCCGCTTCTCGCGAATCTGATATTCGCATCAGGCTAGGTGCATTTGCCATGTGGCCCAGTCGGGATGGGAGCGCGATATCCCCGCTGCGCAGACCATTGACACGACGTATGGGCTACATCGGAAAATTGTATCCTCTTCTGGAGTGTTCTGTCGACTTTGCCGAGTCCCTTCCAGTTTTCCAATTGACTGACATATTATGTTGTACTTGGCGGCTGATTGGATTGATTGTAAACAGGTGATGGCAAGTGTCAAGGATGAAGACAAATGTACGTGCCCTCGTGCGTAAAAGCGTATGGGTTGGCGTTGGACTACCTCAGGCGAATGGAAACATGTGGATTGGATAATGTATGGGCTGCGTAGGATATTTTCAGAAAATAGAACACGATCAGTTATCCGAACTCGAGTCCACCGACCTGATGCCAATTCTAGTTAGCAATTGTCTGTCGTCTATTCCACTTTTCTACTTTACTCCCTCCATCCCCCTCTCGTCCTGTTTCCTTCCATCCCTCACACTCCTCAGTAACTCTCGGCTGGGCCCAGACCTACTTGCGCGTCGTCCGTTCGACCGCTGCTCTCAGAACTGGCTTCATCCCATCAATCCGTTTTGTACATAACCAGGTCGTTTCGTTCCTGAATCCATCCATTCCCAGACAACAATGGCTCGCCCAGAAGGTTCGACCGGGGATCCCAGTCCCGTTCGAATGACCGACCAAATGGACACCGTTCGGGAGGGTGACGTGCGGATGATAAACCAATACCGGATTCGTGGGCAGGTAGGCAAAGGCCAGCATGGTGAAGTCTGGCTCTGTGAGGACACCAGAGACAATGATAAACAAGCCGTGCGTCGTGTATCTCCCACTCTACAACCTGTCGCACTCAGGTTGAACCTCCTCCAATCTAGGCGATGAAGGTCGTGAAGAGAACAAACCCCCGTCTAGACAAGATGAACAGGCTCAGACGCAAGCCGTTAATACCTCCCTCCAACCACACTCCCCTCACCGAAGCCATCGGTGAAACGGAGAGACAGATTCGCAAGGAGATTGCTATCATGAAGAAGTGTCGGCACCCTCACATCGTCAAGCTGCTCGAAGTCATCGACGACAAACTCAAGTCCAAGATATATATGAGTGAGTACACTCTCCTCATCCCCATCTTCGCCACCCCATTGTGTGTTATACAATAGGCTTCCCACAAGCCCCCGTTCTTTCTCCCTTCTGATCTGCCCGCGGTTGTGCAATGATCTTAAACTAACCAACCTCTTTCTGAATAGTCATGGAGTATCTCGGTGGCGGAGAGATTCGTTGGAAAGACGAGTACAGTAACCCTACACTGCGGATAGACCAAACGCGGCGAATCTTCCGGGATGTCACTCTTGGGCTAGAATACCGTAAGTGAAGTGTTCCCCTCCTCGTTTGATATGCATACCGATCGCTGTTCTAGTCCACTACCAGGGGATTATTCACAGAGACATCAAACCTGCTAATCTCTTATGGTCTTCTGACCGGCAGACTGTCAAGATCACAGACTTTGGTGTTTCCCACTTCTCGTACGCTCAACACCTTGCCGCTGTTGGCAAGGATATTTCAAAAGCGAAGAAGTACGAGGAAGACATGATATTTATGGACGACTCCGCCCTGTCCAAGACTGCTGGAACGCCTTCCTTCTATGCCCCAGAGGTCATTTCAGACGATCGATACAAGACTTTTTCCTCTGATTCGTTGATCAACGCAACTCAATCGATGCCCCGGCGACAAATCACCAAAGCAATCGATATATGGGCTTTGGGGGTGACACTTTATTGCCTTCTTTTTGGCAGGGTCCCGTTCGACCCCCCAGACCAGAGCGAATTCACCCTATACCGGTTGATTTGCGAAGATGATTGGGGTGTTTTGGATACCATGGGTTCTGACAGGGCCCCCACTTATGGTAGGAAACCACGGAAGATGTATAAGGACACAGAAGGGTACACCGCCGTCAAACTCCTTGACCGACTCATGGATAAGGTCCCTTCGGAACGTATTGAACTGGATCAGGTCAAGGTACGATTTCTGAATCGACTGTTTCTGGGGTGTAGATCTGACAGTGGACCGACTTCCGTAGCGTTCGGCATGGGTTCTCCGCGACCTCCCTAATGCTGACGCCTGGCTAAAGCAAAACGCAATTGATCGCGTCAACGTCACCGAACAAGACAACAGGAGCGCTATGACGGTTGCCTTTCGGTGGCTGGAGCGGAGTATCGGCACATTGCGGAGACTCCGCCATAGGTTACCCCCTCGTTCTGTCACGGTGCCTGAGAAAACCCATAAACAAGTTCGATCGGAACCTAACATGCGCATCGCGCGGCATAAAAGCACTAGCGCCGTGGAAGGCCGACGCCGACACAACGCTAGCCCAACCTCGACACTTCGCCGTGCAGCCTCCACAAAGATCTCGACCCAGTTTGGCACCCATAGCGTCTCTTCGACTTCTATGCTTCCAGGCTCACAACGACAAAAACCCAAGCACCGCTCCACGATCCTATCTCCCGCCACACATTCGAAGCCACAACAGCTCAGTCTACAATCTACCGCTGCGACCCCTACCCAGAGCAGATCGTCGACGCCAGGTCCAGATTACCAACTTCATCATTCCCCTCCCTCAACATCTCCCAGCCATACCAATTCCCCTGGCAACCTGACACCGCAAAGTCGGCCACGCAGCAGGTTCTCGTTGCAGTCCTTGAGGAATTGGGGTCGCTGGGGATCATCTTCAGTATCCTCTACAGCCTCACCTTCTCCAGTCGATCCATCTAGCCAGGCCTCCTTCCCTTCTACCTTCTCGCCCTACCCTGCATCTTCAAATCGAGCGGTCCCTGTACGATCTGTACCGGATGTGCTGCAGCAGCCGCAGCCATTTGTAGAGAGCCCCTGGAGGGACCGAGACTCTTTCCACGAGAATAGGGTCCTGAACTCTGGTTTACGCGCCTCCAGCTGGGGTGATTTTATTGATTACCCTCGTGGATCTGGCGACGCCTACAGTCTCCACTCGGGGAACGTTACAGACAATGAAGAACTCATGGACTCTATGCAGCGAGTCCGACCGGGGGTCACCCTCGTAAGTGGAGCGAACAACTGGTTGATGAATAGCAGTTCTTCCATTGGGACGAGCCGAACATCAAGTGGAGGGGAGTTACAGAGTGCGTTTTCTTCTCTCGTGATATCCCCGCGTCGGGTAGTTGAACCACCGCCGAGCCGACACAACCGAGAGCCTTCTGCTGGCAGGCCCCACACGACCAGCCCTCTGAATCAGGCACACAAATATACAGACACATACGACTCTGATGATTCAAGCGTCTTCGACAGAGGATACTGCGGACCGGAATCTCGACCTGGACCGTCGCAAGCTCATTCGGGCGAGGACGATGATGACGGAGGGGATAGCGATACAAGTCGCCAAATAGAGATTGCAAGGCGCAGATCGACCGCCACCCCCCGGACGCAAAATCGCCGACAACCCGAACCTTCTGACGAGTGAAGGTGCAGGGTAGATGAGATCGAACCGTTGGGTGAACGAGTAGCATGTAAACATGGACTTTTTCCTGGATCCCCTCCTTTCTCTCACTACCACCGCACACACCCCTCCATGGTTTGCTCCCTTATACTTTCTCCTTTTCACCTCTTATTCACCACTCAGCCCATTGTTATCACTCGCTGCTCACTGTTTCGTTTCAACCCATATTTGACAGTTAGAAGTCTCCCTCATAGATCACTGTTTCCCCCTTCCCCTCACATCTGTGTTCCTTCTTCATTTATCCCTGGTTCGTCGCTTTCTCGTCATCTTATTTGGTATCTCTTCGGTCGTTCTCCCTTTGTGTTCACTATTTCCCAGTCGCATTCCTCCCTTGCATGCCGTTTCTCGTCAATTAACCCCACGCGCTAAACCAATCAACAGCTTCACATCCTTGACACTCTTTACATCCCTCCCTTTTCTGCTTCTATGCATAGGTGTCGAAGAAACCACACTCACCCCAAATCCTGTCGCCTATTACGTCTTACCTCATTTCCCCCCTCAACATCCCCCATGGCCCTCACTCTCGCATCCGTTTTGCCCTTGTCCTCGTGCTGGCTGCTGTGGTCGTCCGTCCGTTCACCTATCCCCTTCCTCCGTCTCTCATACGTACACACACACGCACAATCGCCCATAAATATCCAATCCGGAACGCAACACCGTTTCCTGATCTGCATCTACTTATCTTTTATTCCTTTTTTCCATTTGTAAATCCATACCGCTTTGAAGGCGTCAATCAAGGTACTCCCGATCGCCTGGACCTTCCCCAGGAGGTGGGGTGTGTTTTTGTATACCATTGGACTCCAAGTCGACCGAATTATCTAGTATGAGCGGTATTTGTGATAGCTACCCTACATCAAGGACCGGAACGACTACCGAAGGAGGGTACATCAGTTTCCGAGTTGTAAGTAAATAAAATGGTTCTTCCCCACAGATAAACGGGACGAAAGGGATCACCTCGTTCCCTTCATTGCTTGAAATCTGCGATCAACGGAACGTCGGGAGTCATGCTGAGCGGTAGGAAGAGCCGGGTTCATTCTCGAGCGCGGTGTCTCGGAGCGGGGGGCCGGAATTTTCCTTTCCAAACCGGTCCGTCGCCATTGGGCCGGCGAGTGAAGGAATTTGCGAGTTACCGGGTTACACATGGACCCCTCAGATCTGGGGTACTTCGTGGCACAGCGCCGGTGATAATGCAGATGACACAGAGAGTAGCCGCCGAATCGTGGAGAACCCAACTGAGAATGGACAGATCGATATTTGAGAGGAAGCACTGGAGCGGAAGAACGGCCCATCTCCACGGGACCCTGGATTATCGAAATAGTTTTCCAGACGACGGCCATCGCCACCGGCGTGTTATGGTACTAACTATTTGCATTACCAATTGGAAGGGTTTACCCTGGATTTTTCGAGGGGGTATATATGCGAAGCTCGAAAGTGGTAGACAGGTGAAATGTAGATACTCAGTGTATCCATTCTGATTACCGACTCGATATGAAGTCGGCGAGTCCTTGGAGTAACCCCAATGAGGGATCTTGAAGGAGCTGGGGTCTCGAGATGTACAACGGAGTTTTTTGGGCCAACTTGCCAACCTCTTCCCTGCACGAAGACAAAAGACTGAGGATGGGAAGAACGATCGTATGGTGTAATCATCCTAATTACATGATATAGGCCGCCTTTGGTGTATATCAACCTTGTACAGAATCAACTCCCATCCGTAACTTTCGGGGTGGGCGTTCAAGTAAAGATGTGCGGAACGGGAGTACCGTTGATTTCCATGGCCAATCTATCTTCACCATGCTCGTGGCTCCTGCGTTCTACATTCTCGACGAAGCACAAGAACATTCAGCACTAGGGGTCCTTGGTTACCCTATGACCTTTACCTCCGTTAATTCTAATTTGGTTCGCCACCGCACGAAGTTCGTTCACCGGCTCAACTGCCTCTGAGCCTCTCCCGACTGCGGCCTAACCATGCACTCAAAAAGCAAGCTGGGCCACCTACGCATGGGTTTTGGTTCCTCGTCAATCGGGAAGGCAGCCCGTCGCCTCTTGAGCTTGAGCTCTTGCCGAGTCACGATCTCTTCAAAATCTTCTGGGGAAACCTGTGGTTCCCCTGCCATCCCCCGCTCCTATCCCAATGCACGATGGTATCTTCTCGCCTGGGGACGCTACCGACCGACCGCGAAGCACCAGGTATCGTCAACCGGAATGCAATGCCCATTACAACGTTGTCCTTCCTCAAGACTACAAGAGGGGTTTATCGTGAGAACCCTCCGATAACCCCAGTCACCGGTGCACGGTGGGTTCTCCACGTTCGAACACCGAGGCAGGTGTCCATGACCTACAACTTAATCGAGCTGTTCCTGTGATCCAAGGGCAGGTTCGTGGCTTCCGTCCATCGAGCCGTTGGCGATTACAAGGCGGCGATGGAGCAATGTTTCGCTCCTACGTAAGATATGATACAGGGTGTGGTTATGCTGCGTCGGAAACCACGGGTACATTCAGCGACCTGCGGCGGTCTGCAGCGGTTGACGGTGATACTGAACACTCAGGTGGGAACGATAGACTTCCCTGCCCATGCTGAAGAAAAAAAAGCCATCGAAGACTTTGGCAAGACTGTAGAAAGGCTTGGGGAGGGCGTCGCTCGCATGAGGTCTGCGATAGGTTTTGGGCCTCACGCGGTTCCTTGCCTCAGGATTATTTGGACAGAAAAAATCGTAGGAGAAAATGCTCTCTTGGGATTGAAAGAGGTTCGTATAATAACAACAAGATAAGGTTGCAAACGAGACAAGCAGTCGAGGACAGCAAGGAGGGCAATTGATGGAAGAGTGGCAAGTAAGGGTGATACAACACGTTTGGGTCCATCGCTGTTAGGAAACGGTAGAAATTGTCGCCTCCTTCACAGACTCGTCCTCTTTCGCAAGCAGTGACTTGTCCTTGTTCAGGAATCCTGTTCATAGAGTGGGTGCCTTAGCTCAATGCCGTAAGATAAGCTTTTCAACGGACTGACCTCTCATTTTCGTATCAGCCTTCTTCGTCACCTCCCTCTCCATTATCTTGAATCTCTGTAGTTCAGCCTTGATCGCAGGGGCATCTAGAATAGATCCCGAGTTCAAACATCGCATCGTCTATGCCTGCGACAGCACCAACCTGGCCCATTCTCGTTGTTTTTTAACAGGTCCTCCAATATCACGGTCGCCTTCTCAAAGAACCCGAGCTCTCCCAAGGCTTTGCCTTTCCGAAATTGGGCCTTCACATTATCCGCATTCTTCGCAAGAACCTGTCGGAGTGGGGAAAATCAGCCTTGTGTGCATAGCTAACCAGAACGAGACCGAAAGCGTGAATTCGTACCTTATCAGCGGTCTCGACGGCTCGCTGCCACTTCCCTTGCTTGATATGACAAGCGCACATATTCGAATACACCTTCTCGATGATCGCGCTTATCTAGTGCGAAATAACCTTAGACTTCGTGCTCACGCATCGATGGGAGGTAGAAGCGAAAGAACCTCTTTCTTCTCCGGAGACATTGTGGCCTGATCTCCCGAATTTCCAGCCACGACATCCGTGGTGTTGCTGTATGCGCGATCGGAAGGGTCAACATCAGGGGGAGGACGAGGTCGAAGGCGAAGGAGATCATTCACCTATCTAAACCCTTGAGATATAACAGAGCCTATAGGGAAACAGTAGGGGTACGGATCATGAGTATTGGACCTCAACCCCGCACACATTTGACGCGGTTTGCTTCACCTCATGATAATACCTCAAAGCTATCCTCCCAACAAAAGCACGGTAAGCAACGTTTCACTTTCGATGAAATAAACTCCACAGACGCACCGACTGGAAGATCAGAAGCTTGGAACGCCTTATCCGCCTGTTCTTTCTTCTCCTTAGCGGTCTCAAGCTTCTTTTCGTGTCCGACAGATCCATTGAACGAGCTCATCGCGGGGGATTCAAAAGAATATTCCCCTCTTTCCGTACCTGTATCTTGGGGTGTGTAAGGAGAGATGGGAGGAGAGTGGCGAGGGGGTACTAGGTTAAAGGCCCGCGTTTATCTCAAGTTATAAAAGCCTAAAGACGCCCACTACTGAATTTGGCAACCGGCCTTTGGGGAACAGGGTCCTCTCTTCCGCACCTCGCTCCTTCCGCACCTCGCTCTTTACCAAACGATGCTCTCGACCATTCTCGGTTTCTCAGCTTTCGGCTTTGCTGCTCGCGTCGGCCAGCTCGCCATTCAACAACGACCTCTCTTCTCCAGTGAGTCCCCAGGGTCACCCCACACAACTTCGGACTGACCTGAATCCGTGCACTCGCGAAACTTCCTATTCTCCGCTCTTCATCTGCACCGCCTGAACTTTTGACCTTAACTTTTTGCGTTTTGAATGATGCATCCAGATCCCGCTGGTCATGCTCTCGCTGCTGTGTCCTTCGGGACCCTTGGCTACTTCGAATACCTATGGGAGCTACGCGCCGATGAGCTGATCGCCCTCAAGCGTGAACAAATCGCCCAGAAGAGGAAGGATCGCACGAACCCCCCTCCGGAAGCTTGATTGTGGCTTTACCCCATGGTGGATAGAATTGTAGAGAGGGTCCCTTCGTGATTGTAAGCGAACCGCGTTCCACCCTTGCTCGTCCGAACCGTCCGTTGATGAGGCAACCTGTTTTCTTCAGGCTAATAAAACCTGCGGTATACACGGCCTGCTGCGTACGCAGAGTGCTAGTCAGCGTAGTCGCTGTACATACGTCCGAAATACACATCCCGTTTCTGGACGAACACTCGTCAGCTTCGCCCCGATCACTCCGAATCCCGCTACCGCCGCGTGCTGAATCCTGGCGGTTTCGCACAATGTCCACGAAAGGAAGCAAGTACATTGACAAACTGAATAATAGGGACTGTCCGAGGGCGCGGACAGGTAGGTTGAATCACGAAGTATACACAACGAACTAGAACCGCGATGTTGGTACAAATACTGACAAGCGATGGAAGGAGTGGGGAAAAATCCGATGGAATAGTCACCAGGACGTGTTCTGACTCGGGTTTCGAGTCAAGGGTGAGGAAAGCGGGAATGAGCATGGTTTGAATGAGGGTGGAATCGTGCGATGGAACACAGACTGCGTGATGAAGAAAACCATAAATGGAGGGAGATGAAAGCAATGAAAGAGAAACCGGACTAAAGGTACACTCTGCGCAGAAAATTGTGCGAGAGAACTAAGAGAAAATGAACAAAGGAGAGACGGCATTGGTACAGAGTAAAGAAAGGGAGCATCCACATTTTGCACAGTTCGAAATCAAGACTCACTAAAAAGCAAAATACGGAGTGTTCGGATGGATGATAAAGAATATGGAATATAGTTAAGATGGAGGAGTGGGGTGACGCCGTTGGATGGGTGGCGGGCGTGCAAGTTCGATGGGGAATCGTGGGTCGAATGCCAAAGCAAGGGAACGAATAGTGAGAGCAACGATAAAACAATAAGAGGTGATTGGTTGGAAAGGGATGAAGGAGCGTGAACATCATGAAACAGGAAGAGGAAAAGTTCAAAAGACGGTGATGGATACGTGATAGATAGGTACACTCAAGCCCCCACTCGGTGACTGAAGGGGAAAGTTGAGTCAAGCGACACGAGGACGAACATGAGGTCCTACCCAATAACAATAAAGCCCAGAGAAGACGGGTGCGCATAAGGCGAGGTCATGGGCGATGGAACGAAGGAGAGTGGAGGGGGCAAAAGTCAGAAGCGCAATGTCAGCAGCAAATCGAACATAAACAGGAAGGGAAAGAATAGAGCTCCGAAGCTTGCAGGGATCAAAACAACCGAGCCCGTGCGAGATGGAGGGTGAGGTGAGGCAGGTAGGTCCTCCCATTATGCCAATTTTGGGGAGGCCGATAGCCATAGGAGAGCAATGAGAGTAGGGTCGTGGTACATAGAATGTACAAGCAGATGGCGAGACGGGCCAGACGAAGTACCAGGTCCACAGCGTCGTCGTCATCTACGGATTCTGGGGAGATACACAAACCGATGCCAGTCGGTCTAGAGCAAGCCAGTGCTTGAGCTTGTCGATTGTGGGATAGAAACGGCTGGAATTTAACGCAGCTGGAAAGCGCTGCCGAGTCCCAAGCCAGCGGCCCCGTGTGGTTCGCAGTTCTCCTCGGAAATTGCCCCAAAGGAGATCTTCCTGGCAATGGGTCGCACCCCAAAAGTAGTAGCTTTGACGCGACGCAGACTCTTGTGAGTAGGGCTACCTGGTGAGAAGTTCAGAGAGTGGGTATCGTCACTAACGATGGTCATCCTGCTCGAGGGAGGAGATATGGCGATGGCCTGTGGCGCTGGTGGAGTTTGTTGGGGGAACGGCAGTTCACCCCCCAAAATGCTAGGGTTACGTCGCACGTTAGCACGGAGCTTAGTCGCTGATCTGGTGTTGTGAGCGGGGGATGAGTGAATCGCTGGGGAAATGACCATCGGGGAGCCTAGACCCAAGTCCCTTAGATCCTTGGTAGATTTGGGCTTGGCAACGGACGGCTTTGTTGCGGATTTCTCAGCAGGGGTTTCGGCGGGTGCCGGCGTGGCAGTTGTAGGAGACATGGGACGACTTCGTTTCTTCGATCTCTTAGCCGGCCGGTTTCCCGAAAGTTCTGGTGTGAGGGCCACTCCTTTGGCTTCACTACCGTCAATGCACATCGTGTCTGAGAGCGAGGATCGGTTGGAATTACTACCAAAAGATTGTGCACGTTTGAGCGACTTGGAAGTTGCAGAAGTGGCGAAAGAATCGGCACGCTTCATCCTCTGAACCCGGGGATTGTCCGGATACAACGAGACGGGATCGGATGAACTCGACAATGAGGAGAATGAGCGGCGGAGCCCTGGCTGCTTCCCTGTAGCAGAATTTGAGAATAGGGAGGAATTTAGTGTCGAGGAGCTCGGGGTCGATGGATTGAGTGATGAGAGCTGACTCCTCGAAACTGACTTCTTTGGAGATGGTGATGGGCGAGCATACGGGTGGAAGGGGGTGTTAACTATGGCACGATCACTTCGTTGTAAGCGTTGTGATAATCTGTCGAATTACATCAGTTAGTCGAGGAGCTACAACGGGGAGAAACAATTGCCGTCCCACTGACCGATTGATACTTTGGTTGTCTTTGATATTGTCCTTCTTGCTGAGTTCAACGTCGGGGATGAAATCCATGCTGGACTGGCGATACAACGTCCTTCTTCGGTTGATGCGACTCGATGGTTTGAGGACCTCACGCGGTTCCTCTTCCTCACAGGACTCCTCGGCAATTCCAACAATGGGGGTGCTTTCCCTGGCTCGACGCTGAGCAAGCTCGACGATTTTGGCGCGAGTTGCACGCTGCGAATGGGGCCAGTCCGCGGGACCCTTAGCCTCTGCGACTCCACGCGCGATCTTGTCCAATAGGTTAGAGGGAGGGACTGGCCCATTGAATGGCGTGAGCAAATGGGACGGCAACGCGTCCAGAGTCTGTTTTAACACGAGGTAAAAAAGGAGAACAGGTGAGGAAACCCCCAGGGATAAGAAACTGGCTAGAAATCGCGTACTCTTTGAAGCATCCGGATTTCCTCTGACTTCCATTCTGTAGCAAAATCGTCTTCGTGGATGGAGCTGTTCCAACTATCTGAGCTCTTTCGGTTCGAGTTGGGAGAGAAGAGTTTTGTGGGAAGCACGCGGGAGCGGGGAGTGCGAGGGGAGTCGTTGGGCGATAGCAGGGTGGTCGCCGACCCGTTCAAGGGCGGATGTGGGAGGACAACGTTGAGTGCCGCCTGCCTGCGGGTTTGCATGGGAGGGAGGAGGATGGAGGGTAAAGGAGAGACTCGGTTGAGAAACGAACAGGCAAGTGAGAACAAAGTCCAAGGCCAGATCCCGTTCCAAGTAGAAAAGAGGCTAAAAAAAAACAAAATATTATTTTCTTCCAGATTTTGAGAAAACGTGCTCGATGTGTTTCAAACCCCGATCAGACAAACTTGATTTGTTCAATCTCCGCGTTCCGCCCTTTCCATTCCTGGGTCTGCCGTGGTCGCCGATTCGGCAAGCTCGGATTTCTCTTTTGTTTCTCCAGATATGTCTGAAAGGAAAGAGTGGTCTCGTACATAAGGTACAGTATAATGTGGGTTATTCGGCTCAGGAGTAAAGGAAAAAAGAAATGATAGATCGCCTTCTGGCCCATCACCCGATCATAGTTAACTCTCCCATCTGAATCATTTTCTTCCACATCGATTCTGTGGGGAATGCAGAAGGAGGATGTGAGCCGTCCGACTCTTCTGATTTCTATCTGGCACTTCGCCTGTTTTTCCCATCCGTTCCGTATCCGTATCCGTGCGTTGTCCTATAATTCAAATCATAATAAATTGGAATCCATCTGTCCAGTGTCAATCTCGCCACCAATTGTTCATCTCATGATGGTTTCGGCTCTTCCGTACATGTTCCCGCTCGCTCACGATGGGGGGGAGTAGCAATCCCAAGGCGACCGCCGCCGACCCTCGTATTAATTTCGACTCCACACATACATCCACTAGAACTCGGCTCAGGTATCAATGAAGTCTCCGGGGTGATCACCATCGATATCAGAATCCAGGTTAACCGCATTCGGTCAGAATGGTGGTTCATTAAGTAAGGGGAGGTAGGCTACAATGACCTCTATTTGGTGCATGTCGTCCGAAGGTGATACAATCTACACGTGTACGCCACGAATCTCTTGCTAATGATGTCGACGCAACTCCCCAACACTCGTGGTCATAGACGCGCCGTAAGTTGTGTCGAATTCAACCCTTCCAAGCAAATATCCCGCATGTCGTGCAAAGCCAAAGCGATAGCATCGATGAAAGCCTCCGTGGAAGTTTCCTTGCATGATCTTTTCGACTCGATCCCAAGCTTTATCAAATCCGGACCCGCTAAATCTGAAAGACAACGATGAAACAACAAGCACAAACAGATCCCGTCAGCGTGACTTGTCTGCAGTTTCGTGGCGGATACGGGTGAAAATCCCATGAACACACTCACAATTTATCCCATACCCATCCGGATATGGGGCACCAAAACCTGTGCCTCTAAACTGGTATCCAGCGCTCAACCCGCTCGTGCTCAATTTCCATGTCTGGCTCCTCTGGAATAGTTCGTCTGAGAATAGGTCCGCAGTCTCCCCATCCTCTGGCTTCATCAGGAGTCGAAGGCCCAGGAGGTGCCGGTCAATTCCCCTACCAGTAGCCGCCTCTCGGGTGAGCCGGGTGTGCGTTTGTACAGCCCTACTCAAGAGCTCGTATTTACGTTGTGACTGCTTTACAAAAACGGTTGGAGGTATGTCATGCGTGACATATGAATTCGTGGAACATCGCGGTAGAGGTGGTGATAAGCGGGGCCAGAAAGGAGGAAACATGACGGCGAGTGTGACATGGTGAATAACAACGTTGCACTCCCACACACAATGATAGTCGCTCACCAAAACAGTGGAGTCACACATCGACCTCGCCCAATCGCAACTATCATTCGTCAGCGTTCGGATGGTCTCCGTCCGCCCGTGGTGGAATAACCGCGTGAGTGCCGTCTCGTACGTTGCTACGAAGCTCCCTCTTGTTCGGAACCACGCTAGTTGGAGAGCCATCTGGATGTATGCGTCTGGGGAGAGTCGGGCTGTGAATTACAAAGTAAGGGCTTAGTCGGGACCCGTAGTTTTGTGTTGTGTGAATGGTGAAAAGGTGAATGTGAGAAGACTAACCCTGGGTCTTAATCCAGTCCGCACCATATGCACTGAAGTGAAACACGTTGTCGTCGGAGTCTGCGATGATCGCCTTTGCCCTCTCCTCTGCTTCCCTAAACTCGCACTCTATCTGATCGTCGGTGACCCATTCTAAGTTCCTCCACCCATTCGGTGTTGGCGATTCACCGGACACTGCTTCTGGTGACAAGGTGTAGGAATCGTCTGAGACACCTTGGACAATAGCATATTCAGTGGCAATGCTTGGGACGAGCGCGTCAACTGGGGAGTGTTCGCCCATTGCTCCGGCCCGAGTCAATGGGTCGACAACGAGCGAGAAGGGCTTATCCATGAATCGATTCCTGCCGTTCCAAGAAGACCTCACAAGGTGCAGATGCTCCTTAATCTCCCCTTTGCAATCCCGGGGGTGTATTTCGGGTGAACCAATGGGGGAGGTGAAATGATCAAGACTGAGACACATCACAGAGTGGTGTATAGTGTCTAGGGTTTGCCCATTGACCGGGGACAAGCTGCGTAACCTGTCGTAATTCTAAATCATTCAGCTTCGTTAGAGCTTTCTAGACCCAGTAGGACCCTCACCTCGGCCCACCGGTCACGATCATCAGTGCTCAGGATCCCAATAGGCTTCGCTCGCTCGCCTGATACGAGCCTCCGTTCAACGTCACTTACACATGACCACAACCGCCGTTCAATCGTCGCAGGCGAAAGAGGTTTACGAGATCCATCACATACTTCGACGACATAGAAAAAGTCGTGGATCAACACAACTATTGACCTCGCGTCTGGTGAAGACAGGTGTGGTTTTGTTGTATGGACATCGCAGTTCAGACGAGGGACTCGGGCAACGTTCCACATCTTGCGATTCGAATCGTTCAGCCAGACTTGAGTTTTCGTGAGTCCAGGAAGGTGCTCGTTCCTAATGAGACCATCAACACCTTGGGCAACACCCCAGAACCATAACTACGGGTTGATAGAGGCAAACAGACGTACTCAGAGAGGGTGTCTTTGTAGACAAGGGTATGGTATACGAGTGAAGCACTCCGGCGGATCTGCCATGGCGATATGCCGACGACGGTCTCCGAAAATCCGTTCTTAGCCAATCCCGGAATCTCGAGGTCGTCTTGAAAGATTAGCCACCAGTTCGAATTGATGAGTAGTGGTGCCCGCCATTCGAGATACGCTTTGCGTAACCAGAAGTTATCATCGAGCCAATTGTGCGGTGATTTCTTGTCCAGGGCTGCAAGTTGTGATGTGTGACGGATATACAACGGGTACGGCAAATGTGGAGAGAAAGCAGTAAGCACCTACTAAACGTGCCTGTAGAGTTGCTCCGATTCCTGTTTCAAATGCATTGGCCCACTGCACCCGTTGTTGGTATGCCGAGCCAAAAGTGGAAACATCATGCAAATCATCCTGCAGCAAAAGCGGTTTGATAGACTGCAGGTACTTGTCAAGGGTTTTCCTTAACGGGGGCACAGGCAACCGAGACAACACTGTCCGTGCGTTAACACCAACAGTAGGACTTGTCGGTGCATCCCGTTTCCGAACCGGGAGGGTTAGGGTAACTACCTTCTTCGTCGTAGATGAAAGAGTACGTGATATCATCGTGAGCCCGTCGTGCGGCAAAGGGAGAGGGAGGGAGTCAGATGTCTCCGCCAGGTTTTCGGAGGGGAAGGGTGAGGCCGTTTTGAACCGGGGGTGACCGGTGATCGACGGTCACCGTCGACGGAGGTGCCCCTCCGACTCGACTTCCGACTTCCGGAGGATCCGATTGACCATTCCCACGCCACAGACGCGTTCGACTCATTTCACCTTGGCGTTCCATCGTCTGACCCCTTGATTACGATGGCCACTGATATTCCAGCCGCAATAACTTCGTGGTTCAAGCGAACATATCCAAAGCCGCGTGTTGATCAGGTACATACCGCCAGTTTTGGTTGTTACGCAAGTTGATCGCGAACTCTTGGAACAGGTTTGGCTAAGGGAATGTTACGAATGGCTGGTGGACCAGCTCCAGATAAGCCCTCACGACACAAAACGGCTCACAGACGCGACCGAAGAGGCCTTGTTGGACTCGGACTTAAAGGATTCAATGCAACCAGGGACCGGATTTCCGGAGGGTATCACTACCGCTAATGATCTCACCGTTCAAGGTTCCTCTATCCTCGTACAAATTGTAGACATCACCGAGATCGGTCACAGCGCTTTCAGTCTCACGAACGTTCGTCAGACACGACTGGATCAAGAGGATCTCGCAGGGTTGACGAGACAGAATGAAGAGGAGAATGAGAACCAGAACCAGATCGAAGAGGATGCTGGGCCCATACAGAAGTACCCACGATCGATGTTGAAGTTGCAGTTGAGTGATGGGACTATCACTGTGCCTGCGATCGAATTCAAGAGGATCCCGGGGCTTGAGCTGGGGGTCACGCCGCTGGGGTGTAAGGTGATTGTCTACCATATGTGACATTCGTGCCTTTTGACTATCATTGCCCACATGTGCGTTCTACACGGATACTGATATGGTGTAGATGCTGCTCAGAGACTTCACGGTTCGCGGTGGAACCATCTTCCTGGACTCGAGATGCGTTATTGTCAAAGGGGGCCGGGTTGAGGAGAAGGCTGCCATCCAGGACGAGCTTTTCATTGTAGGTTTACGGACAAGAATGGGGCAAGTTGCTCGTCCGGAAGGCTCCTGCAATGATCTGACTGCTCTCCTAGGCTACCCGTAGAAGAAAGTGCGGAACTCGCAGCGTATCGAGAGGAAAACCTAAAACTCCCACCCGTTAGTTGTGGTCGACCCCAACCAGGACCAACGAATCCCACGAACGATGGTAGCGCAACACGAAAGCGGAAGGCAGCGACAAAGAACCCACCCTCACTAGGTGACACTGCCGCTGAGGAGTCCCGGTTTTTCGCCAAACCTAAACCGGAAATTACTGCGACGCAGTTGATGAAAGGCGGCATCTTCTCCCCACTCACACGAACCACGACGGTAATTGATGTTGAATCCGATGAGGAGAAGAAACAACCCTCACCGGTAGCCTCCACTCGATCGAAGACGCTCAATACCAGTCTTACTCGAACGGAAACGGAATACAGTTTCGAGGGCGACGACTTCATGGATAACCCGGACTTCTTCCGGGAACTTGAGAAGGTTGAAACTGCCGTCCTGTCACAACAGTACGCTCCAAGTGTATCAGCTGGCCCATCACAAACCCGTCCTGGCCGTAATCCAGTCAATAAGAGCCAGGTCGCTTACTCGGATACGATCGAGGTCGACACGGATAAGGAAAACGAGTCGGTGCAAAAGCGGAGGGTCAGGAGGAAAGTCACGACGAGGAAAGCTGCAGCTGCCCCCAACCAAAGTGTCATTAGCATTGAGGACTCGGACTGATCTGCTTCCTCCTCACCCCCACCTGCATGCACCACCCCATCTCACGTGCATCTTGTCCATTCTATACATACCCTCCTTATAATCGGTATATACCCTGCCACTAATAACCGCGATCTTCGGCCAGGCCTCCTGATTTGCGGAAAAGGCTATTTCGGATCCAAGTTTATGGGACGAAGAAATTTAAACTCTGCACAGTGATGTCACATGACGACCCGGTGAGGACTTTGATAATCCGATCATGCGTGCCTGAGGCATTTTTGTGTTTTGGGTACCTACTACCACGCCTATCCACGTAGCCTCCACTGAGCTCTGACAGAGTACGCGGACTCAGAGTGCGATGTCTTCGGATTCGACTAACCACCTCTACCCCTTTGATTCGTTGTCTCATGTAGCCATTGTTCGGCATGGACAACACACCCGGTGGGGAGCAGCCGCTCCTCACTTGGTCTAATGTGGCTTTGGCCCTCTCGTTCGTCGCTTTCGACGCAGTACTATCTTCGGCATATCGCCTTGGGATTTCCAGTTCTCTGATTTCTGCTGCTTTACGGTGTATCATCCAACTCTCCGTGATGGCCTTGGTGCTGGAAAAGATTTTCAAGACCCAGGACCCGCTCGGAGTCGCCGGTCTCGCTCGTGAGTCCTCGTGCAAACAAACATGGATTCCATGAGGAGGGCTAATCATGCATTTCAAGTGCTCTTGAACCTTCTTGGGACGGTGGAGATTGGTAAGCGGATGGTTGCAAGTTCGTCGGAGTAAATTGACCACCGCATCAGTCGTGAACAAGTGCAAGCGAAGGCACAAATACATCGTATGTTCCGTCGGCGCATTTCTTTTGGACACTTTGATTGACACCATTCCATCGTTCAAGTTCTTTTCGTCCTTCATTGCCATGCTTTGTGCTACAGCACCTGTGTCGATCATCGGAACCAGGTTCGCGATGTCAATCATCCCATTCTGGACACCGGAGCAATTCAGTGAGCCCTCAGTGTCTCTCGAAAGCCAACGGTGATCTTAACAAGCTTCCAGTCCCCATCGTCGGGATGCTCTCCGGGAACTCCATTTCTGCGATCGTGGTCTCTATAGACTATGTGCTCAAGGAGTTCGTGTGAGTATCCGAGGCTACCGTTGCTACTACTCCAAGTTCTAGTTACTAACGTCTTGATAGCGAGAACCGCGATAAGATCGAAGTGCATCTTGCCTTCGGGGGTTCTCGGTTGGAAGCGTGCAGACCGGTTGCGAAACAGGCCTTGCGCCTCGCGTTAACCCCAATGATCAGCCAGATGAGGTGAGCTAACACCACTGCGCAACCATCATATGTCTTGACTGATGAACGATCCCAGTGTCATAGGCATGATATCAATTCCTGGCACCATGACCGGCTCTATACTGGGAGGCGCTCCCGTCGCGCAAGCCGCGCGACTTCAAATGGTCCTAATGTTCTTGATTTCTTCCGTTGTCGTACTTTCCTCAATCGTCGCGACGGGCTCCGCGCTCATGATCGTCATCGACCAAGATCACAGAATCCGTATGGACAGGATCGACTCTTCAAAGTTTATTCTGTGGAAATATAAAGAGCGACTGTTCGAAAAGCTCGGCGAGTTCGGCTCTAGTGTGCTGGATCGTGTCCGGGACCCACTCCATAAGAGAGGTCAAATTAGATTAGGCGAGCAGTGATTGTACTCCGGAATCCCTTTGTTATATCATATATATAAGTACATTAGACCGTGTATAAACCTTCGGGATGATGGGGCGACGAGTCTCAGATGCGCGATGTCGGAAGGGATAGTTGATCGATGATATGATCCTGAGCGCATCTGCTTCACCTGCGCCCTATAACTGTTTCCTCAAGGTTGCCCAGAAATGACACAATCAAACCCAGGTTGTTCTGAAACTACGACGATTTCGTGAGGAGTCATTTGCTTTGTGGAACGATATGGCCAATTTCTTGCCCAAGGAGTACTACAACAAATTCTTGTCGGATGTCTCGAAGTCGAGGATACCGAGTCCAAGTCAGTACATTTCCTTTGGTCTAACCCGCTGGTTTGTGGGTGCTGAGACTGTTCTTGGTGGTTACAGTTAGGAGTCTCATGCCATTAGAGAATAAACCTGGCCTTATCTCCATGCTTGCCGGGAAGCCGAATTCCTCAACTTTCCCATTCACCTCGATCCAACTGACGGCTCGTTCTCCGACGGACCCCACGAAGGAAGAGGTCTTGACCCTCGGTCCAAAGGAGCTGGAAACTGCTCTTCAATATGGCCCAACTGCCGGAATGCCCAGCCTTTTGGAATGGATCTGGGGTCTACAGGAGTACGCGCATGGGAGAAAGCGCGGTGAAGGGTGGAGGCCAAGCGTCGGAGCTGGATCTCAGGACGTTATCTACAAGGTAAGCGGCACGAGGTGTTGGATCTTTCATCTGACAGATTGTGTTCATAGGCTGTAAACGCGATTTTGAACCCTGGGGACTCGGTTTTGGTGGAATCTCCGGTGTATGCGTGAGTACCTGCTTCTATCCCGCTGAAAAACCCGGCTGAAGTATCTTTCAGTGGTGTTATCCCAATGTTCAAAGCCCACGGCTGCAAATTGGTTGGTACGTCCCCTCATGTTTCTTTATTTCGATGAAATCCGATGCCCATGTCTTATCAGAGGTCGAAACGGATGGAAACGGCATACAGTCGTCTTCTCTCCGTGGAATCCTCGAAAATTGGCCAGCCGGTACACCAAAGCCAAAGGTTTTATACTCTGTTCCAGTATGTCCGGTCTTCAATGCTTCGAGATCGGAACATGAATCCTCCTCATCTTCAGTATGGTTGTAATCCCTCAGGGGCTACCGCTACGGTCGAAAGAAAGCGTGAAACTCTCGAGCTGGCTCGGAAGCACGACATCCTCATTTTTGAAGGTTCGTTGCATATACTGAATTCAGTCGTTTTGGTTGCATGACACCCCCGTCATCTACGCTACAGATGACCCATACTATTTCTTATACTTCGGAACTAAGTCTCGTCCTCCCTCCTACTTCACACTGGAATTAGAACAGCCTGAAGCAGGGCGGGTATTACGCTTCGACAGTTTGTCGAAGATTCTTTCTTCTGGAATCAGGATCGGATTTATTTCTGGACCGGAACCTTTGGTGAACGCCATGGATATGCACGTAAGTGTTCCACAACAATATAGAAAATTGTACGACACTCACAGATACTTTCTAGACCGCGACCGCAAATCTCCAGGTTTCTACTTTGACCCAAGAGATCACATCTGTCCTCCTCCGCTCTTGGGGATACGATGGTTTCAAGGCCCACACCGAAGTCGTCTCCGATTTCTACAGGCAAAAGCGAGACGCCTTCGAACGTGCCCTCAGGACTCATCTGGACGGTTTAGCGGAATGGGTTACCCCCGAAGCCGGTATGTTCATATGGTTCAAGCTCTTGATTGGGGATAAGCCCGGTGAAGAAGGCGACTCCTTCGACTTGGTTCGGAACAAGGCGTTCGAGAATGGGGTGTTGGCGTTACCCGGTACGGTTTTCTTGCCGGATGGGAGGAGGACGGCGTACGTTAGGGCCTCGTTCAGTTTGTTATCGGAGGAAGACGTGAATGAAGCCTTGAGAAGGCTCAGAGTCACCATTTTAAAGGCCAGGAAGTAAAGCTTAAAGTTGAATAGTTAGGTCGGCTTTGAAGCAAGACGTTGTTATATACGTACGTAGCCAGAACTTGAGGCCTGAGGCCTGACTGCGTGGAAGCTGCCCCCGGTGATCTACACCGAATGCTGGTCTCCCTATCAACGTCATCGTAGGGGGTTGTGACTGACGTCAGCATCAGCGGAGATTAGGGCGAAAACAAGGAAGAGAGGCAAACTCTGGCAGCTGCTGGGAAGCCAATCCTAATAGTGAATTCAACCCACGGACTTCTGGCTCTCTAGGCGATCGACGGTCACCTCTACGCATTCTCCCCGCTGACATGGACAATTGGGTTTTCCAGGTGTTACAATTCATAGACGATATATACTCGACTGGCGACGACATCAGCAAATACATAGGGCTTGGATTAAATACAAACAAATTGGACAACCTCTTTTCTTTGCTCCTATTCCGGTTGTGCGAAAGGGGGAGAGGGAAGAGAAGAGGGAAGGAAGGATAGACACCAAAAGCCCGGAAGGAAAGCAAAACCGACGAAAATAGTGAGCAGCGGGAGACACGATGGAGCCAAAGGAAACGAAACATGAAAATAAATATAGTCAAGAATTGCGAGGGTACGATTCATTATAGTCAGGGAGGAGGAAGGAAGACAGAAACGCAGAGGAGGGGGGCGATCTAGCTATGAGAGCAGTTTAGTTTCTACGCTACAAGGAGGAAATAGAGATGTGAGGAAAGAGTGAACCGATAATGTAAAATACGGTTGCAGTGGTCTTGAGAATTGCGGATCATACATACTACTAGGAAGAAGGGATATAGCGTCCGGGGCAGAATGCAGGATAAAAAAGCAGAAAATCGTGAGGGAGGAGAAAAACGACAGTGAGACGGATGAAGGGTCACAGAGCATACGGGAAACTACGGGGTTATTAGGACGTGCGACCAAAGGAGTTCTGGATCAAAAGTGTGGAGCTTGGCATGTAGGGCAGAGGACGTGTAGAGGAGCGGCGACGGTCGTTAACTCGTCGTTGGGAGTGTCATTACATTAACACGCCACTCATCCAATTGTCGGGTTCAGCTTTGACACCACCTCGGTAATCACTGCTGATGGAGTTAATGCTGTTGAGATCCATCGCCACAAAGCTACAAGCAGAGTCTGGAGGACCAGATCCCATTGAATTTGCGGAGCTGAGCCCAGCGGAATTGATCGCGCCGCTGGCTTGGGCTTCGTCTTGGGCCTTCTGACAGTCCTGTCCTCCCTCTGAGCGCACTGGAAGATATTGAGTCGAGAATGCGTTGAATAGAAGAGCAGAACACTTACGATGCCGGTTGAGTGCATCCATCCTCTGGAACGACTTACCACAACCTTCACACTTATGGGGTCGGTAGTTGAAATGAAGCTGCTCGTGGCGCTTGCAATCATGAGCCCTAGCAAACCCTTTCCCACACCCGGGCCACTTGCACTGGAACGGCTTCTCTTCGTTATGTGAACGCATGTGACCTATGGCGGCAAGTCAGCACCATTTTACGTTCATGACGAGATAAAGCACCTTTCAAGTTGAAATGTCTAGTAAAGGTACTTCCGCACCCAGGGACGGGACAAGCAAAGTTTGCGTCCGTCTTCCTTCGCCTTTCGCTAGCCTCTGCCGTAGCAGTGGTCGTGACGTTGGGTTTACTGACTGCGGTGACGGAAGTCGTGGAGTTGATCCCGTGAACGGAGTTGCCATTCAAAGGAGGTCCCATGTCTGATAAATTGCCTCCTGGGTTGAGCTGCTGACTAAGCTCCCCGATACCGCCCGGTGGTATACCATATGAGGAAGCACCGTATGCCGGCATTGAGGCAGGTCTGCCTCGTCCCATACCAGAAGAAGCGGTGAGGCTCTGTAGGTTGGGAATGGACGGTAAGGGATCGTAGCCGAGGCGTGGGGAAGCATTCGGACTGGGGTAGGGACTGGCACGAGAGCTGCCGGGTGCACTATGTAGTGCCATTCCACCAATACCACGATCCCTGGAACCACTTGAACTCCTCCTGTGATGACCCCGATTGATGTTGGGAACAGGCTCGGTTGGGTGTAGAAATTGTTGCTTCATGGTGTTCAAGCTGTCTGCAGCTGTACGAGTAATGAATTCCGGATGGGCGGACGGTGGGTAAGAGATCCCGCCCTCGGACCTGGAATGCCGATGACCGGAAACCCTTCCGCTATCTGACCGGGCTCTCCGTAGGCTGGTCGCGGTAAAAGCCATGTCGGGACTTAGAAATTGGGAATCCGTTTGGGAATTTCCTGCGAAGGAATAGTGGTTCAATAGACTCGGTTGAGGGGAGGGGTCAGAGAATCCAGACTGGTAAGTGTCGGTGGAAAACGAGATGTGCGCCTGAGGCTGCGGACTAGTGGAGGGGAGAATGTCGTTGAGATTGACGCTGGTCCTGTTGTTGGAGGAAGGATCGAGCATGTCCCATATAGGCGGCCGAGTCGATGTATCAGACTTGCTACGGGTCCGTGGCTGTTGAGGAACGAGGTAGTGGTCGAGGGCGTTTAATTGTGACGTATTGAAATCAGGGTTGATCCGGGCATCGAATGAGATATTCTGGGGGGCCGCTTCAGTGTTCCACGTTGGAGGGGCCGAAGCTATCAAAGAGGTTAAGATCATTGATACAAAGGGGACAAAGGGAAGGAGAGGGTGGGAGATCAAAGTGGAATAAAACATACTCTCTGTTGGGTTGTTGATAAACGGAATAGTCGTGGGCACTCCTCCAGAAATGGGCGTCGCTGGGACAATATGCAACTGAGGGCCATTCATGACGCCCCCGTCACCTTGGGGAGCATTGATCAAGGGGGTCCTTGAGTTCAAATTCTCTGCGTTCATGGAGGGGGAAATATCAGGAATGACTAAGGAGGGAGGGGACGGAGGTTTATGGGAAGGTGAACTCGGTTTATCGGCGGGAAGAAGGGTGGTGCTCCAGTGTGGGGAATCGAACCTGAGTGATTCGAAACCCTGGATAGGAGGGGAAGAGGGATGGTAATGAGAGTGGGAGTGAGATGAAACAGAAGAGGCTCGTGAGCGAGATTCGCTCTCTTGGTCTGGAAGGCCGTTAGAGGAGACAGGAGAACTGTGATCAAAGGAGTGCTCGAAGCCGCCGTCCATCGCTGGTGGGGTTACTGATACATGAGGGTTCATAAAGTCGAGGAGGGAAGATTGGTTGTTCGAGGGGGCGTCGTACTCAGATGGGTCGTATTCGCCTTGGTCGTCGAGGATGACTATGTTTCCGTCGAATTCGAGATCGGAATAGGCAGTGTAGGGGGAATTCTGGTAAGAACCGTTATAAGAGGGGGTTTGAGGCAGGTTCGGAGAGGGGGCGGTGAAGTCGTATTCGAAGTGATTGTCGATATGAGAGGCGGAGAGGGCTGGGGAACTGAAACCCTGGTTCTGCTCATTTATATAGTCGTGGCTGTCCATAGCGGAGGAGGGATTGTTGCGTTGCGTAACCTGTGTAATGAGTTTGACCCCTTCGGTTGGCTGTGTACGAGGGATCGAGATGATGAAGATTGGAGACAAGGAGAAAAAAAAGGATGGAGGGAGGAGGGAAGAGAGTCGACGTGATTTGAAACTCCGCCCCCTCCGTCTCTAACGGCTTTACTCAACTACAGAGGGGACCGACTGAGTTGAATGACAGGCACTCGCCTGTACAGTTACAGGCGGCTTTTTGTCTTTTATTGTGACTGCTGCTGCGGAAACATCCTCATCCGCTCCCGGGATTTTCGCGCTCCCCTCAGTCTTCAGTCGATCGCCACGTTCTGTGTAGATCGTATCCTCTCCGCCAATCTCCACTCCTTCAGACTCGGAAACGTGGATCTACCCTAGTCATGTCCTCGGCACCACTTGGATCCAGTTTCTTTCCGTTTTTCCGTTGGCAATTTTACTTCCGGTGCGGATCTTAAGGAAAGTCCCCGACACAGCCTCACACAAAGGGGTGTGCGAGCCGGTGTCGAAGGTGTGTTATCTCGTCTTTACCGACCTCGAGGCGTTCACTGAGTACTCTGAGACCACCAACCTCACCTTGACCCCGATCGCTCTCGTCTTTCGCGACGGACCCGTGTGTCGTCGTGATCGGAGGCGGGCAGAACGGCATCGAATCCGCCGCGAAGCCCAAGTTCCTTAATGCACCTGTCCTCATTGTCGAAAAACACGTGAAGATCAGCGATCAGCGGAGGAAGGGGTATCATCGTTCGTACGCGAACGATCCTGTTTGCGAGTCCCGCCGGTATCGTTTCGTGGTCCAGCCATCTACTTCGACGTGTCTCATCACATCGTTCCGAGGTGTGATCATCTCGCTTATTCACCATGTGTTCAAGTGCCTTGGGATATCTGCCAAGGATTTACCCTTGTTTCATAGTATTTACCCCCCCTCCCGGACAAGGTTTTTCTGCTGTACCACTCTGCATCCCCGAGATTGGTCCGCATTCCATTTGTCATTTAACTCGCACATTGGCTCAAGTTCTATGTTGAGTCCCTTGGAATCAACGTTTGGCTCTAACCACATATTTGATTCATCACTCGCGATCCTGTTAGTCTAGAGTGGACTGTGATCGTCGACAAACAAGTTCAGAAGAGTTCCGAGTTCCTCCATTAGACATGCGTCGTATGCGTCGTTGGGATGACAAACTCCTTGGAATTCCTAACATACCCGGAAAGGTAATTCATCAGCGCCAGATATCCAAAGGGGCCCAAAGCACTCGTGGCTACGGTGATACCTATTTCTCGTTATTTATTTTCCCTCCCTAATCAATCTTTTAGATGTTATAAGTCCTGCCCAGACGGATGCAAATACTTATATAGGCGGGCAAAATATCATGAGACATCGTATCAACGTTCATCATTTTACGTCATGACCACCAATGAAGTGTTTCCAGGACTGTTGAGAGGTAGAAACTCATCTATTTCCCCCACTACGTGTCCTTACAGCATGTGTTTTGAAGACCTCCAACGACAACAGCATCCTTCCAACTTTGCCTTGCCTAAAGGGATACCTGTCGAGTAAGATGAGGGAAATAGCGGATGCCGACAAGTTTCTTTGCATCAAATATTTTATTATGGGCGCCGTCATCCTGATCCCTCGCGTTTCATCGGGGTTCGTTTGGACGGTATGAGAAGAAGCAAAGGGTTTAAGTTCAGCTGAATTTGAGCCTTCGGTGGGTCCGGCTCGGTTCACCTGAGCTCGACCAGAACGGAAGGTTACTCCACATGAGTGCGTACAACACGTTCTACTCTATCCCTGAACCTTCTGCTACCTGTGTTGGCCACCGGATTAGGGAGATGATAGTTGCATGCACGGTTCATCCGTCCCATGGGGCTTGATGCACGATGCATCAACTTCGAATAATTCACCCACGCTCATTTCGCCGGGAGCGACACATGCTGACTCAGTGACGTCCGAAACTCGTAGATCATGCACACGGTGCGTCTCAATTGATAGTGGATAGAAGGATAAATTCAAAGTTCAGGGACCTCCGGTTTTTTTCATCACTCCGTTGCAGGACACAATGCATAAACCCTTTTCCCGTTCGGCCTCCGTTCTTGGTGATGCATAATGACACGCCTTGGTGAGCCGGGGAAGATCAATCTGCCCCCTCTCCCGGTAAGCCACAGCGCCAACGGATGGACATGGGCGGCTAAGCAAGATCACCCGGAATTGGCACCAGCGCTTATGTATTAAGTTCGTGCTCTAAATTCACATCCGAGGGCAGTGAAGGGCCGGTGCAGATACGATCAAACAACGGGATACGTTGTGAACTTCTAGATCGGACGGCGAGGCTGTAAACACCGCCAAACGCACGCGACATAAGGGACGATGTCAGCGAGGATGTGGAGAGACAGAATGACGGGTGATGGCGATGGTGACGGCGACGGAATTATTGATTCAACTCTTCGTCTCTGAAGGTGTAAGTTTCCGACGACAAAGAGGCCCCTTGCCATGCAATGCCGTCGCCTAGATCGCACCGGTGAGTGAAAACAGCATCTCTTCTTCCGTGCATTCGCTTTGTTCGGTTCAGCTGCTTTGCACTCAATGTGATGGCCGGTGATTTTGATACTGACATCAACTGCCTTTTGTTGAATCCTTCGCAGACTTCGAGATGGGTTCTGTGGGATTGCGGAGAGCCGTACAAAAACTTCCATTCGACCCCCCGAGGTTCATCAAGCGATTCGACTCTCCCTCAGGCAAATCAAATTAGGGGCGGAAGTACGCCGGGCAATAGAAGGACACCGGGGGTCCAGAGTACCTAGCCTCCAGGACCCCAGTCGTCGCGAGATACCGTTCTAACCACCTCGTTGAGTCATCTCGACGCTCATTCCTCCAGAAGTGGAGCTAATCAATCAACTTCGGAATCAAAGCGAACAAGAAAGGTACCGTTGGAGAGGGTTGCTCGCTTTAATCTTCGAAAGGTGGTCATTATTAGAGAGTTGTTCGGCTGCGTCCTGTCGACACAAAGTGGATTCTGAAACACTAATGTCGACATGCGGCACATGTAAAACGCTACTAGGACGTGAGAGGTTAGTCGAAGCGTGTTTATATCTCTCCCAGTATGAATACACAAGCCAAGCTTCTGCCAACGGTTCGGTGGCGTAGTTGGTTATCGCATCTGTCTAACACACAGAAGGTCCCCGGTTCGAGCCCGGGCCGAATCACTTTTTTTTCAATCTCTGCTGTATGTTGTAAGTATTTTCCCCGACCGCTCAGATGATCGGTATGACACCGCCGACCAAAAAAAAAAAAAAGGGATGCAAGTAACGTGTATGTACGTTATTTTTCAGGCGGAAACAGATTTCCAAATATTCACATTTGTTGGAAACCGTTAACGTCCCTCCTGGCTGTGTTACGAAACTGTGGGGCGTCCCGAAGTGGCGAAGGCATAGCAGCAGGTTAAGCAATAACATAATA